>LR751540.1:29989-51169 GCA_902729485.2 Mus minutoides | reverse complement strand
ATACAGAGAAATCCAGCCCAGAATGTCAGTGTGACTAATTTCAGGATCAGAATCAGTATTCTCAAAAACAGTTTTCTAAAGAAAATCAACAAAACTGTACGTTAGGCCCATAACATCTGCCAAAATGCAGGTTATGCTAGTCCTATGATCTGGAAGTGGTCTGTCCCCATTGAAACTCATGGAAATTTGTTTACATTGGAAAGTAGGGCCTTCAAGAGATATTGATGGCTTAGCTCTCATGGGAGTGATGTTGTTTTCTTCAGAGTGGGTTGCTGTATATCATATAACCATCAGCTGGCTCCTTGTCTCCTCCCTCTTTTTGCTTGTCCCTCTTTTGCTGTGTCTGTATGAAGCCATGTGTGTCCCTTACCAGAAGCTGATTAGGTATGACCTCTGACCTTGGATTCATAGTCTCCAGAACTATGAGTTTAAAAATCATGTTTTCTTCATGATGTACCTACCCAGTGTGAATTATTCCTGTAACAGAGAATGGACTAAGATAGACCTAAAGTATAAATTGGGACTACATTGCTGTCCATGATGTTCTTAAACAACACAAGAGATATTTAAGATAGGCTTGTCAGGTATAGAAGTATACTTAAAATCCAGGGCAACCCTTCAAAAGAACAGAGATAAAATAGAACAAATGAATACTTCTAGCTAACAGAAGAGAAAGCTTAAAAGGGGGGACAAGCCCCCGCAAATACCTCCCACCCCCCCAAACAAACAGACACATAAATAGCTAGGAAGACAATGGTTTTAATTTTACTGTTTCAATAATCTCACAAGGCTCATTTTATGAATCCTGTATTACTCCAGCAACCAAACCAAGTAGACATAACAAGAAAATAAAAAAAAATTCATGCTAATATCCCCCAAACCTTTATACAACTATCTTCTTAAAACACTGGCAAATTGAATCTAGAAATATATGCAAAAGTACCATAGAATAAGGTTGGGTTTATCCAGAGTAAGCGACAATAATTCAAAAGTAAAATAATCATGTTAATGGTTTGAAGAATAAAAACCAGAAGAGACTTTGTCTCAGACAATAAGGTAGAAAATGGTAGAATACGACAGCCAAGTCTGATCTCTGATCCCCACATGTGTATTGACTGGATATACACATAAGAACACATAAACACATACACACACACACACACACACACACACCAACAAAAAGGAAAACCACATGATCCTATGAATAGAGCAGGGGAAGTGTTTGATAAGTTGAACCATCCAGTGATAATCAAAAGTCTCAGAAAACTGGCTACTGGAGGAACTTTCTCCAGCTGGAAAAAAAATCACTACACATATCATCATGTTAATGGTGATAGTCTGAAGTGCTGTTATCAGAAATGAAGCGCGAAGCAGGCTTGTCTGGCTTAACACTTCTGTAATTTTTAGAACTATTTGTCTTGTCCAGTGGAGTGTCAATAAAAACAACTAAAAGCACACTCAATGAAGAAAGAAACTGTCCTTTTTGCAGAAAACATGATTATCTATGAGCTATCAAGAAATTTACAAAATGTTCCTAGAACAAATAAGTACATGCATCAAAGTTGTCAGCTTCTGGACGTAGAAACAAATTATATTTTGATACTCTAGCAATGGTGAATTAGAAAGAGCAATTTAAAATAGTATCATTTGCTATGGCTTAAAAATAAACGTGTGCAATGCCTTAAATACAAATCTCAGAAAACATCTATAAGGTTTATATGCTTAAGCATTCTAACTACTGATGAAAGGAGTCACAGAGGACATTGATGGGGAAGCATGCTCTGTTCATTGGTCGGATGACAGCATAGAAATGATGTCAGTGTAGAAATGATGTCAGCCTAGAAATGATGTTGTCTTTCTCAACTGATCCATAGATTTAATGCAATACCAATCGTGGCTGTTTGAATGAAAATGGCCCCCATAGGTTCATATATTTGAATACTTGGTCCCCAGTTGGTAGAACTGTTTGAGAAGAATTAGGAGGTGGGACCTTGTTTGAGTACATACTAGACACATCATTGGGAGTAAAGCTTTGATGTTTCAAAAGACTCATGCTATTTTGAGTCTCTCTCAGCCTCATGGTTGCTTTCAAGATGTAACCTTCCTTTTAAATGCCATGCCTACTTCCCCTTGGTGCTGCTTGTCATGATGATCACTGACTCTAGCCCTCTGAAACTGTGAGCCCAAATAAAACACTTTCTTTTTTAAGTTGCCTTAGTCTTAATATCTAATTATAACAATAGATAAGTAAATAAGACACAATCAAAATCTAATCAAGATTTACCTTGAAAGTATTGGAAAGCTGGTTCTAAAGTTTGTATACAAAAGTGGTTGAGCCGGGCATGGTGGCACACGCCTTTAATCCCAGCACCTGGGAGGCAGAGGCAGGCAGATTTCTGAGTTCGAAGCCAGCCTGGTCTACAAAGTGAGTTCCAGGACAGCCAGGGCTACACAGAGAAACCCTGTCTCGAAAAACCACAAAAAAAAGTGGTTGAAATACAGTAGATGATGAAAAAGAAGGAGGAGGAGGAGGAGAAGGAGGAGGAAGAGAAAGAAGGAAGAAGAGGAAGAAGGAGGAAGAGGAAGAAGGATGTTAGAAGAATCTTACTGTATTTTAAGGCTTACTGTAATGCAGTAGTATTCAGGGTGATAAGATGTTGGTGAAGGGTGATTGACACATAGACCACTAACATTCAGATACTCCAGAAACAAGACTTACACTATGGTGATCTTACAACTAGTATTGTTTGAATGACCCATCAGTCACAGTGGTATAGGAAGAGCACTTCAACTTTATATTTTGTGAAAAATTGGCCAATGATTGGATTATGTTGCAAATTTTTAAAAAGAAAATGTGGGATCAACCACAGCAACCCCTTTCAAACTTTCAAACTGTTCCAGTCAGAGAGAAATGCTCTTTAACATTCTCCCACTGGTTGTGGCCTCTGTGGACAGAGCTGTCTCTGTGCTGCCAACCAGAGAATACAGAGGACAATGTGGATTTTTCTCACTTCTTGTTCTCCCACAGAGAGTCCGGTACCAGCTCTTCTGGATAGAAATATCTTCTCTTAAATCTTTTTCTGTCTGCAGTGGCCTTGTGGTGATTCCATCTGAGCTAGCAGTCGTGGAAGGAAAGTCAAGAGACTTGCTGCCATCTGGGTTGCTCTTTGGAATTTGATTTTTATCCAATATACCCATTATTATTTACCTATCACAATCCCAGATGCTGTGTTACATGTTCTGTCCAAGATTCCTTGTAGTTTTTGAGAGTAAGTGATAGTATGATGTATGCACCTGGCCAATCTGGAACCACACATTCTCTCCCTCTCCCCGTTCCCAACATTTCTACCAAGGATGTCAGTTTCCTTTGATTACTGGTTGGTTTGAAGTGGGGACAGCACAGAGTTCTAGCCAACTGGCCACAAGGGCATTGGTTGGAAGCATCTAGGGAGGTATTTCTTCCTGATCAAGGGGGCTCCATAGAAAAATTCTCCTCCTCTTTCTTGCCACTGGATATTAGTAGCTGAGAACAAGATGCTGGGGTCATTGGCTGCCATCTTCCACCCACTAAAGATAAACCAGAAAACCACATAGAAGCAAAATAGTAGATAAAAATCTCTAACCTCCACCTTTGCACTTTTATATATTTTGGCTTCTATATTCCCAATGTCTGAACTTGTCAATGTGGTTTAGAAACTAAACTCTTGATCTTTCTTTTTTTTTTTCTTTTTTTTCCAACTTTTATTAGATATTTTCTTCATTTACATTTCAAGTGTTATCCAGAAAGTTCCATATACCCTCCTCCCTCCCGGCCCTGCTCCCTTACCCACCCGCTCCCACATCTTGGCCCTGGCGTTCCCCTGTACTGGGGCATATAAAGTCTGCATGACCAAGGAGCCTCTCTTCCCAATGATGGCCAACTAGGTCATCCTCTTCTATATATGCAACTAGAGACATGAGCTCAGGGGAGTAGATGAGAATGAAGATTTTCAACTTAAAGTGCCAGCAAATATCTTCAACAAAATCATAGAAGAAAACTTCCCAAACCTAAAGAAAGAGATGCCCATAAACATACAAGAAGCCTACAGAACTCCAAATATACTGGACCAGAAAAGAATTTCCTCCCGACACATAATAATCAGAACAACAAATGCACTAAATAAAGATAGAATATTAAAATCAGTAAGGGAAAAAGGTCAAGTAACATACAAAGGCAGGCCTATTAGAATTACTCCAGACTTCTAACCAAAGACTATGAAATCCAGAAGATCCTGGACAGATGTTATACAGACACTAAGAGAACACAAATGCCAGCCCAGGTTATTATACCCAGCAAAACTCTCAATTACCATAGGTGGAGAAACCAGAGAATTCCATGACAAAATCAAATTCACACAATATCTTTCCATGAATCTAGCCCTTCAAAGAATAATAATGGAAAAACACCAATACAAGGAAGGAAACTATGCCCTAGAAAAAGCAAGAAAGTAATCCTTCAACAAACCTAAAAGATGACAGCCACAAGACCAGAATCCCAACTCTAACAACAAAAATGACAGGAAACAACAATTACTTTTCCTTAATATCTCTTAATATCAGTGGACTCAATTCCCCAATAAAAAGACATAGACTATCAGACTGGCTACACAAACAGGACCCAACATTTTGCTGCTTACAGGAAACACACCTCAGGAAAAAAGACAGACACTACCTCAGAGTGAGAGGCTGGAAAACAATTTTCCAAGCAAATGGTCTGAAGAAACAAGCTGGAGTAGCCATTCTAATATTGAATAAAATTGACTTTCAACCCAAAGTTATCAAAAAAGACAAGGAGGGGCACTTCATACTCATCAAAGGTAAAATCAGACAAGATGAACTCTCAATTCTGAATTTCTATGCTCCAAATGCAAGGGCAGCCACATTCATTAAAGAAACTTTAGTAAAGCTCAAAGCACACATTGCACTTCACACAATAATAGTGGGAGACTTAAACACCCCACTCTCACCAATGGACAGATCCTGGAAACAGAAACTAAGCAGAGACACAGTGAAACTAACAGAAGCTATGAAACAAATGGATTTAACAGATATCTACAGAACATTTTATCCTAAAGCAAAAGAATATACCTTCTTCTCAGCACCTCATGGTACCTTCTCCAAAATTGACCATATAATTGGCCACAAAAGAGGCCTCAACAGATACAAAAATATTGAAATTGTCCCATGCATCCTATCAGATCTCCACAGACTAAGGCTGATCTTCAATAACAACATAAATAATACAAACCCAACATTCACGTGGAAGCTGAACAACCCTCTACTCAATAATACCTTGGTCAAGGAAGAAATAAATAAAGAAATTAAAGTCTTTTTAGAGTTTAATGAAAACGAAGCCACAGCATACCCAAACTTATGGGACACAATGAAAGCATTCCCAAGAGGAAAACTCATAGCTCTGAGTGCTTCCAAAAAGAAACTGGAAAGAGCATACACTAGCAGCTTGACAGCACACCTAAAAGCTCTAGAACAAAAGGAAGCAAATTCACCCAAGAGGAGTAGACAGCAAAAAATAATCAAACTCAGGGGCAATATCAACCCAAAAAGAACTATTAAAAGAATCAACCAAACCAGGATCAGGTTCTTTGAGAAAAATCAACAAGATAGATAAACCCTCAGCCAGACTCACTAGAGGGCACAGGGACAGCATCCTAGTTAACAAAATCAGAAATGAAAAGGGAGACATAACAACAGATCCTGAGGAAATCCAAAACACCATCAGATCCTTCTACAAAAGGCTATATTCAACAAAACTGGAAAACCTGGGTGAAATGGACAAATTTCTAGACAGATACCAGGTACCAAAGTTAAATCAGGATCAGATTAATGACCTAAGCAGTCCTATATCCTCTAAAGAAAAAGAAGCAGTCATTAATAGTCTCCCAACCAAAAAAAGTCCAGGTCCAGATGGGTTTAGTGCAGAGTTCTACCAGACCTTCAAAGAAGACCTAATTCCAGTTCTTCTCAAACTATTCGGTCAAATAGAAACTGAAGGTACTCTACCCAATTCATTCTATGAAGCCACAATTACTATGATACCTAAACCACATAAAGACACAACAAAGATAGAGAACTTCAGACCAATTTCCCTTATGAATATTGATGCAAAAATACTCAATAAAATTCTCGCTAACTGAATCTAAGAACACATAAAAACGATCATCCATCATGACCAAGTAGGCTTCATCCCAGGGATGCAGGGATGGTTTAATATATGGAAATCCATCAATGTAATCCAGTATATAAATAAACTCAAAGACAAAATCCACATGATTATCTCGTTAGATGCTGAGAAAGCATTTGACAAAATCCAACACCCATTCATGATAAAAGTCTTGGAAAGA
Organism: Mus minutoides; assembly: GCA_902729485.2. Taxonomy (NCBI): domain Eukaryota; kingdom Metazoa; phylum Chordata; class Mammalia; order Rodentia; family Muridae; genus Mus; species Mus minutoides. The sequence continues at coordinate 44,768 of LR751540.1, read as the reverse complement.
TCAGGAATTGAAGGCCCATACCTAAACATAATAAAAGCAATCTAGAGCAAACTAGTAGCCAACATCAAACTAAATGGAGAGAAACTCAAAGCAATCCCACTAATATCAGGGACTAGACAAGGCTGCCCGCTTTCTCCCTACCTATTCAATATAGTACTTGAAGTCCTAGCCAGAGTAATTCGAAAACAAAAGGACGTCAAGGTGACACATGTTCCACTATGTTCATAGCAGCCTTATTTATAATAGCCAGAAGCTGGAAAGAACCCAGATGTCCCTCAACAGAGGAATGGATACAGAAATTGTGGTACATTCACAAAATGGAGTACTACTCAGCTATTAAAAACAATGAATTTATAAAATTTATAAAATGGATGGATCTTGAGGGTATTACTCTGCGTGAGGTAACCCAATCACAAAAGAACTCACATAACATGTACTCACTGATAAGTGGATAGTAGCCCAGAAACTTAGAATGCCCAAGATACAATTTGCAAAGCACATGAAACTCAAGAAGAATGAAGATCGCCCCTTCTTAGAATTAGGAACAAAGCACACATTGAAGGAGTTACAAAGATCAAGTGTGGAGCTGAGACAAAAGGATGGACCAACCAGTGACTGCTACAGCCTGGGATTCATCCCATAATCAGCCACCAAACACAGACACTATTGCATATACCAGCAAGTTTTTGCTGAAAGGTCCCTGATATAGCTGTCTCGTGTGAGGCTATGTCAGTGCATTGCAAACACAGAAGTGGATGCTCACAGTCAGCTATTGGATGGAACACAGGGTTCCCAATTGTTCTCTTTACAATAGAGGAAGTACCCAAGGAGCTGAAGCGGTCTCCAACCCTATAGGTGGAGGAACAATATGAACTAACCAGTAGCCCCAGAGCTTGGGTCTCTAGCTGTATATGTAGCAGAAGATGGCCTAGACGGCCATCATTGGGAAGAGAGGCCCCTTGGTCTTGCAAAGTTTATATGCCCCAGTACAGGGGACCACCAGGGCCAAGAAGTGGGAGTGGGTGGGTAGGGGAGCAGGGCGGGGGTGGGGTGGGGGAGGGTATAGGGGACTTTCGGGATAGCATTTGAAATGTAAATGAAGAAGATATCTAATACAAATTGGAAAAAATATACTTTTGAATTAGTTAGAGGATTGACATGTGGAAAATGTATTCGATAATTTAGGATTATATAGCAAAAATGAATGGGTATAATCTTAAAATAAAAATGGATTATAACAGAATTATTCTTGATATTTGGGGGCTGGGAAATGTTATACTTTTATGTTATATTCTTTTCTTCATCATTTAAAATATTAACTGGGTAGGTATTGGTAATAGAAACTAGGGAGCCAGAACACTTACTCTTACTTAAAATCTTAGAAGAGAGGCTATACGTGCACAAATAAATGCTCAAACTAGAATTCAGAGTGGTATAAGCAATGCAAATATGTGGATTTATAATCTTTTACAGCCATATCAAGAAAAAGATGCCATCTTTTGTTTTATAATGGATTTCTGTATTTCATAAATGGGTATAGTGAATCCATTTTGGTTCTAGGTTATCAGGTAAACTGCTTCTTATAACACAAGACTTCCAGTAATGTCTGTTCTCGTAATAGAAGGAAGTCAAACATGGCCCTTGTGTATTAGCCCCTAACTTATTACATTTCTTGGCAGCATACAAAATCCTGCATGAGCTGAGCTGAAATCCCTTCAGTCAATTGCTTCACATTTAGCCAAAGTAAGCATATTTCCAGCAGCCTGCAGGGTACCCTCTGTTAAATATCCTTTAAAGCTGCACCCCATCTCCGAGGCCACAGATAACACAAACCACAGTGGCCAAGGATAACAAACTGCATACTTACAAATCCCCAAACTGCTTCTGTCTGCTGGGGTGCTTAGATCCAGAGCCTCAAAGCTGACCCTGAGCAGGATTGCTCATGGGGTTCACTTTTCCACTGGGTCTCTCTTGTCCTTTTCTCTTTCTGGGTGCTGGCCCCACAGCGATGTCACTGGTGGGTCTGCTGTGAGGGTCTGCTGTATACACACACACACACACACACACACACACACACACACACACACACACACATATATATATATATGTGTGTGTGTGTGTGTGTGTGTGTGTATTTATGTATGTATATGTATATGTCTCTCTCTCTCTCTCTCTATCTCCTTTTGGATTTTATTTATAGAAGGCCCAGTCTTTAAAATGCTGTGTCTTGTATGTCTTTTGGTTGGATCCTTCCTTCAAATGTCTGTCTAAACAAACCACCCCAATGAGTCTTTCCCTGACCAATCCTTACTAAGGTTACAAAGAACCTATTGTTTTTACCACCCTGCAGGGCCCTAATCTTCTCTGTCTTGCTTTTTTTTTTTATCTTAATCTTCCAGTGCCTATCACCTAATATGCTATTCACTTTTCTTATTTATGTTTACTATTTTGTTGGGGGTTGGTCTGGTGCTGTGCATACAAATGCTAAATTCTGAACCCCAAGATCTGGATGCTCCCGCCCCCCCCAAGATGAGTGAATTCTATTAACTTGGCCTCAGTTTTGTAAACTTTGGCCCTCAATTTAAAGCTATTGGTTAACTTAAGTGGCTGCAATCAATTACTGGGAATAGAGGTGGGCAGGGCCTCAGTTACTGGACTGGGGTTGCAGGTAGGAAGAGAGGGGAGAGAGAAGGGGCGAGGGTGAGAGGGAAAGTGTAAGAGGGAAAGGGGGGCGAAGAGAAAGGAGAGAGGAAAGGGGAGAGGAAAGGGGAGAGAGGGGAGAGGGGAGAAGGGAGGGGGAATGGAGATGGGGAGAGGGAATGGATAGAGGAAAGTTGGGAGACAGGAGAGGGGAGAGGCAGGCGGGGGGGAAAAGGGGAGAGGAGACATTAAAATCTTTTGTCTGTTTGTTATTTTGTTTTTGAGACAAAATTTCTATGTGTAACAGCCCTGGCTATTCTGGAGCTCACTTGTAGACCAGGCTGGCCTTGAAGTCCAGAGATACTCCTACCTCTGATTCCTCCCAAGTATTGGGATAAAAGGCATGTCAGTTTACTCTTTTTCCTGAACTTGAAGATGCTGATTTACTGTCAGTGATTTTAAGTGTTGGTGCTGATAAGGAAGATAAGGATATTCCTAGGCAGGTAGCAACGTGTTTTTCCTTAGCAGAGTTTAAATTCATCTCTTTACTCATGGAGTTATGAATGATATTAAACTATAACAGAGGTAAAGTTATTTTCTTTCTTCCTGCTTGGTACTTAGTAAACACTTCATTCTGAAGACTTGAATTATTATTATTTTTCTCTAGTTCTGGAAGTCTGTGTAAGTATAACACCCTCTGTGGTTATTTTTCTGTGATTGTGATAAAAATTTCACAATGAGAAATAACTTACGGAAAAGCGTTATTTGGCTTACAACCAGCGTGGGAGTCCAGAAGTCGCATCTTCAACTGATACCATGAAGCAGAAAGAGAATTCTCAAAGCCCATCCCGGTGATACACTCCCTCTAATAAGCCACACCTCCCTATAACCTCCTCAAACAGTGCCACCCACTGGTGACCAAGGTTCAAATATGTGAGACTATGGAAGACATTTCTCATTCAAAATCACAGTCTACTCCGCCACCCTACCCCCCAGGCTCATGGTCATGTCAGAACAAAGTGGGCTTACTCCAAATTTAAAACTCTTAATAGTTTTCACATTGTTTCTAAGTTAAAAGTCAAAACAAGAAAAGCAAATCACATTCTTCCAACATATTCCAACATATTCCAGAATATGTATTACCATTCCAAAATGGAGGAGTGGGGGCAAATGAGGAAAGACTAGACCGAAGATAGACCAAAACTCAGCAGGGCAAACAACGAATCTGTAGCTCCATGTCCAGTGTCCAAGTCTTTTACAGAGTTTAGATGGGTCATTCTTTTCAGCTTTGCTACCTATAACATACATCCTTCTCTGGGGCTTGTCCTTACCTCCAATGGCTTGCTCAGCCTGTTCTCTTACACAACACGGGGCTACCTGCATACCTAAGAGTGGCACAGCCCACAGTGAGCTGACCCCTGCAGCATCAACCGTCAATCAAGAAAATGCCCAGACTCGCCTATAGGTTTGCTAGAGGCAGCTCCTCAGTTGAGAGTTCTTCCCAGATATATCTAGGTTTGTGTCAACTTGACAGAAACCAGCCAGCCCCGAAGCCTATTGGTAAGGTTGAACTATCAAATGTCCCTCTTGCCTCCTGTGTTGGAGCCCTAGTCTCCAGCTGGTAGTTATTTTGGGAGGCTGTGGGACCTTGAAGAGGTGGGGCCAAGATGGAGGAATCAGCTGCTGGGGCGTGTCCTTAGGTAGTATATCTTGTCCTGGGTTCTGCCAGACAGAGGGCCCAGAATTTGTGCAGCCTAGGGGTACTAACTGAAGCCTCTGAAGATGTGAGCTGAAACAAATCATCTCAGTTCCGTAAGGTTTTTTCGGTCAGGTACAGTGTCAGAGTGAGGACTAAAATTTTTCTCACACACTTCTGTGGTTGGGGACATGCAGGCTGCCAGATTGCTTGTACAAGGATGTAATCTTTGGAGCATAAATTACTCTCAGGGATTATGAAGAATTATTTTATGAAGATTATAGGAGAGGCTTTGAGATTTCTCAGTGTCTGGCTTTCCTTGCTGAAAAAGCCAGCCCTTCATCCCGAGGTTCAAATCAAAGAGCTGTACCCAGTGCTCTAGTTAGAAACTAAAGCTAGAGCCACGTGGCTTTCTGTTGCTTTTTTCCTTTCTGTGTGGAAGTCTCTGCACTGTGGGGTTTTCAGGCTCCAACCTTACCTCCAAGTTTGTGATCCTTGCCCTCATTCACATGTTGGAAGCACCCAAGCAGCTTCGGAAACCACTCAAGTATTTGGTCAGAGTTGCAGCTCAGGGTCGGGTTTTTTTTTTTTTTTTTATTACAGCCAAGACTGCTAACCACAGAGCTAGGGAACGACCTTACGTAGATCTCTCACATAATCCAGAAAGAGGCAGAGTTTATCTTAGCTCGGGAGCCATTTTTATCAGCTGCCCCCTGTGAGAAGTAGCTATTCTGTACCATAATTCTGTTATTAACCATTTTCTTTGTACCGCAAGCTCCTTCCTTTGTATGTGTTGAATTCAACTTGAATTATCTAAACCTAGTTAATACTTTAGTGGTTTTTGTTTTCCTTAGTTTTTCAAGCTGAAACCCCTTTCTGTGTTTTTTTTCTCTCTCTCCATCTCTTTGCTATTAATAGTGTTTCATTTTCCAAAAGTACTCAGAATTTCTGGTCCCCCGATGGGCATTAGCACTTACTTTTTTAGCGCTGTCGTAAGTTTATTTTTATCCATTTATCCCTCTTGTTATTACATTGCATTTGAAGCGGGAAAGCCGGACACATCTGTGTTCAGGCTACCAAATGTATTCCCCCCTCCCCCAGCCCCATGCTCTATTTGTCTCTCACCCCTAATAGATCTATAAAATGTGGAAAAGGTATTTTACAGTCTCTCGTGGCAGCCCCATTTCTGGTTTTTTAATTTGATGCTTTTATGTGATCCATAAAGGTTCATGGCCATTACAGAATTTATGTAGATTTTTTGGTCTTTTATGAATATAGAACAGCCAATTTCCCATGAAAAGCTTTTTGCCTTACATTAAATTCTGTTTGAAATTAAAAATACCTGCATTCTTTCCTTCTGAAAGATCTCACATTTCAGATGCGCTTTTGTTTACCACATTTGCTCGATCACATGATCTCATTTCTTGTCAACTTGGTGGCTTCTTGAAGTTTCAATCCCTATCTAGAGTTAAACATTTTTCTTTTAAATGGAGAGTTGAAGTACTTGGAATTTATCATCATAACTGCCATGCTTGGCCTCTGCTATCTGCTTTATGGTTTTAGATTCCATATTCCTTGTTGCCTTTTGGTTTATGTCTTTCATGTCATACATCATGTGCCTTTGCTCACACTTCCTTAGGTGTTCCCAAGGATGAAAATCTCTCTTCAAATTATAGTCTTTTGGGTTTTAGAAAATTATACATACGGATTGTGTCCCCAGTCCTTCTGTTGTTTCAATCAGACCTTTTATCTGCAAATTATATAGGTGGAATCTGGGCAAGTTAAAAAGAGAGATTTTTCTTTTTCTTGGAAAGACAAGGGGTTGCTCGTAGAACTGAGAGGAAGAAAGACAGATGTGTAGGGAGAAGCCACTCGCAGCCACGTCATAGGGCCAGCCATGCCATGAACAGCAGCTCCCTGAGCCCCATGATGACATGGCCACCAGATACTTGTTTTGCCTCAGTAGGCTCTGAGCTATAACTTGGGTGATGGCTAATTCTTGTCATCTTTTCTTGGGTTTCTGGGCTTCAAATCAGTCTTGTAGGCTATAAAGTATAAAGGAACTCATTCTGGATTGCTGGTACTCATAGCCCAGGCTCTGGCCCACAGCAGAACTGGATGATAATCTTGAATGTACATAATCCAGACTTTGTTCTGGGTCCTTATTGCACCATTCCCCTAATCTCACATATATACTCAGTCATTTTATGAAATATGACAAAACATCTTAGTTACTTCTTATAAACACTGTGGACTAAAGGATAGTCACTGTAAAGAAAAAAGTGTAAAAGATCATGACCTTGATTCTTCCATTGTTCATGGGACTGTAGGTCATTGCTGCCCAATAAAAGTCCTTGCACTGATGCAAATGTTGGATATATCTACTGCCAAGTGCAGCAGCAAGTAGTTACATGTGGCCAGAACACTCATGAAGGAAGCAAGTGAAATGAAGGGATGGGAGATTTTAGTTGTACTTAATTTAAACTTAATCAGGGTTATGCACAGCTTTAAATAGAATGATGGTTCCTCTTTTGATTTCAGCCATACTTCAGCCAGTCAGGCCCTTAACTTTGGTCCTTTTTTTTTTGTCTTAGCATAGCTCTAAGGTGTAACTAGTCTTTCCTCTTTAGGTTTTCTGTATCATCTATTCAAAACTTATCACTAAACATCTTAGGGAAGTGTCCAACCATACTTATCTGTCACTATGAAAACTTTATTTCCTCTTGAGAAGGCCTGTCAGTTGCTACCAGGTTCAATAACACCTCATTTTTAACTATTTACTCAGGTTCAGGAACTAACATTTCAGTGAGATTTTCCTATATTGTGAGCAGAATAAAACTGGCAGAATGCATGGAAGTTTTATAAATACATTTAGTTTTAATTTGGGAATATTGCCCTCATTTCTGCTCACTGGCTTGTGGATCCATGGTCTGACCATACAGGCAGGGAACCACACATGCATCCTATCTGTCTACCCTGATAAGGTATTGTCTCTCAGCTGGAGGGACTCGGACTTCTGTAGCTCCTCACATTGTCCTGTAAGCCCAGCTGTTTTCAGATAACAGACGCATGATATAAACAGCAGTTCTTTTATTATCTTTCCTCCCTTTACTAAAAAATAAGATACATGGTAAGAAACAAAAAGCCTTTGGGATCCATGGCTGTGTATAATAAGCAAGGCAGTAATCATAGTACTTGTTGAAGTAGGGAAGAAAGAAAATCCAAAGGTAAGTAAAGAGAATACGTTGGTACCACTGCCAAGAAGGAAGGCTCTAAGATAGTTAACTTTCTGCCAGGTATCTGGCTTCTAGATTCCTACTGGCCTTTCTAGTAGGCCCAAAGTATTGAAGCTACAAGATCTTTTATTAGATCCCCAGAATCATGAGCTAAATAACTTTCTTCTCTTTCTAGGTTCATTGCCCGTCAAGCTGTCTACTTGCTATTCACTCAGCTTTAGCACTGAAGAATTGCCATAAGGTGCCACTACTACACAATACCACTGTGCATCTCTGGCAGTTAATTGCACCAGGTAGCAATAGGGACCACACGATGGTGGAACAAACACTTGCCCTTGAGCCAGGAAGCAGAGAGACTTTGAGAAACATGGTTCCACAGTCCCCTAGGCATATCCCTAGTCCTTTAATAAGCTTCTATTTCCCAGAACTACTTCCAAATCATACTATCCACTTTAACACACAGACCTCTGAGGGATGCTGCAGATATTCAAGTCTCAGCACTTGGCTAGCCTTTGTAAGAGGAAGTCCCTACTAACAAACCTAGCATAGCTCGACATCAGGAGAAACAAGGGGAGAGACTACAGGACTGGCTCGTATAAACAGGGTCCTTTTGTTCTATCTGATCATCAAAAGCAGCTTTGACAGTGAATATTCATGTGGTGTACAGATGTATTTCCTTCTTGGCCCATTCTGAGAACTGTCTAGAATGACAGCTCCTGCCAGATTTGACAATCTAATTTTCTAAGTACCAGGTGTATTCACCAGGGTCTCGGTTTGATCTCTCTTCTTAACGTTATCGCTAAGCCTCTGGCATTTTACTGTTGAATGAGGTCTCTGTCATGTTCGGATCTTCTAGTTTTATTTAAAACCAAGGAAACAAATTTTACTGCATTATGTTCTACTCCCCTATACCCTGTCAGAGAACTACTCAAGCTCAAAGAATAAGGATGCTAATAATAAAGTTTATACTTGTACATACAGCTTTATCCAATGTCATCTGCCATTCTGGTTCAATTGGGTTTGAATGCGTTTTCATATTATATGTATGTCATGTGTGTGTGTGTGTGTGTGTGTGTGTGTGTGTGTAACAAAGAAAGTTTATCTTGGGCCTGACCTGATTATAGATCTCTAGAGAATACTTCGGTTTGTTTTTACTAAGCATGTAAGAACACAGAGGCAAGGGGACAGCTATGGTTTGAATAAGAATTCCCAGAGGCTGAGGTCCTGAACACTTATTCTCTAGAACCAAGGGCTCCAGTTGGAGGAAAGTTCTGGAAGATTATACGTGGTTTCTTCTTCCTCTTAGGGGTTGAATAGGTTCTTCCTCTACATGTCCCACACCATGATGATCAGCCTCACTCTGGGCCCAGAATTCACAAAGCTGAAGACCTTGACTCACGTGAAACTCTGAGCCAAAATAAATCCTTCCTCTCTTAGATTGCTTCTTCTGGGTATTGTGTCACCAGTGAAAAAAGTTACTAATACAGGTTATAAGTTTTTGTGCAGGTAGTGTTATGTTACATATATCTAAGAAACGAGAGTTCTAGTTTAGGAAGGCTTTCTGGAAGTTGAGGAGATGGGAATGTGGTTGCTGGTCACGTGTCTGGAGTCAGAAAACAGAGCGTGGATAGGAAGGAGATGGGCTGGGCTATATCATCTGCCTTAGTAACCTACTTTCTCTAGCAAGACTCCACCCCTAAAATTTCCACAGCCTTCCAAAGCAGCACCACCAGCTGGACACAAGCATTTAAACACACAAGCCTCTGTAAAGCCTTTCACTTTCAAACTACACAAAAGGCCGTGTAGGAATAAATATTTTGTGTATCACTTAAGTCAGTACAAATATGCAGCTGATTTTGATCATGTAAGATATTTATGGTGTACTTTACAAAATCCAATCAATCAATATCAATCAATCAATCAATCAATCAATCAATCAATCAAACAAACAAATGACTAGTCAGGAAATGACTAAAAAAGTCAAAAAGTGTACACTCCTCAATTAAATACCACTTAACAACAGCAAAACAGGAAAGGAGATTAGAGAAACAAAACTATTTGGGATATACACGGCAATATGAAATGGTGGATGGAAATCTTGCCATATTAACAATAGCCTTAAAGATAGGTAAAATAAATAGTCCAAACAAGAGGCAAGATGATCAGATTAGATAATAAAATAATGCACATGAACAAAAGAGATAAACTTCATTTTTATATTTATTTATTTGTTTTTGAGAATTTCATACACGAGTGCATTTTATTTATCTACTCCTTGTAGACTTGGTATTTTCATGGTGACCCCAAATTCCTGCATATTTTTTCTTTATTTTTAAAAAATATTATTTTTGTTGACAGGGCGGTCCAATCCCTCTGCTTTGTCTTCAAGCCCAGATATGCTGTCTTCTCCACGGTCCATTCTACACTGTTATTTTCTAACTGGCTCAGTGAGGTTTTATTTCTGTCTTTATTTCAACTTGGGTTTTCTTCAATATTTTTATCTTTTTATTGAATTTACTTGTTAAATCTTGAATAATCTTTGTTATTCTGTTCAGCTGCTGTTTGTGTTTTCTTGAATTTAATCACAGGTTTAATCACACGTGAAGGTGTCTGTGTTCTCTTTAAATTCCTTGAATTCTGTGTGTTTAAGTGTTCTCTTAAATTCAGTGTCTTGTGTTTCATATAATTCCCGCTAGAGAAGATTTCTATACGACAGGTGGTCTTTTAGGGGTAACATACTGTCTTGTTCTTTATATATTTTTTTATGTGACCTTGGCATGTGTGTAGGATATGGATTTCTAGCAGGGGATTGGGTCTGTTTTCATTGTTGCCAAATTTTGGTTACTATGACACTTGTTAGGAAGAGTTTGTATCTCAGTTCTCAGTTAGTGTGGATTTTTGAGAGATTTCAGAGAGGTTGGGGTGATTTGAATTTAGTTGTTACTGGTGTATTTGGGGGCACTTGGGGGGTGTCTTAGAGGTGGTATGTGTGTATGTTTGTGTATGTGTGTGTATGATTGCTTGTGGGATGCTCAAGGAATCCCTATAATATGTGTTTATGTGTGTGTGTGTGTGTGTATATATATATATATATATATATATATATATATATATATATATATATTTTAATTAATTAATTAATTAATTATTGCTGGGCATCAGTTGAGGGAAGGGCAGCATGGGAAGAGAGACCTAACAGACCAGCCAGGAGAGCACAAAAGTGTGTCTCCCCCCCCCCCCCTGCCCCGCAGGACCTGCGTGGGGAAAGGCAATGGCAGATGGACTTAGAAGGAAAGACACAAATAGATTGAAGGTCAGAGATGGAAAGAGACAGTCTGTGAAAGCAACCTCAGGATTGAAGTAGAAACAAAATAAAAATGTTTTTAGAGATAAAGATGGAACTTTAAGTGGAATAAAAGGGCCATTCTATCAGGAAGTTCTGACAATGATCTAAAATGTTCCATGAGTTTTGAGAAACCTTTGCCACGACTTGTTCCAACTGGCCTTTAACTTATTTTCCTTCTCCCTTTTTTTGGCAATGTCTCTTGCCTGTTTGTTCCATCTCTTCCCTGATTCATATCTATCTTGATTACCCTTTGTGTGTGTGTGTGTGTGTGTGTGTGTGTTTTATCTGCCTCAATCTCTTTCTTATCTATTCAATCAATATCTCATATTCTGCTGTGTTTAATGTGTTACTCTCCTTCCTTTCCTCCCTCCCTTCTCCCTCCCTCCTTCCCTTCCTCCCTTTTTTCCCTACCCTGCCTATCTATTTATCATGTGCTAGATCTTATATTTTGCTGTGTCTAGTGTGTTAATGAATCAAGCTAGTTAGTTCTGACTGTAGGCATTATGTCCTGTTGTTTTAGAATTTCCATTCATCCCCTTTCTACAGTTTAGAATATATGCATGAAATTACTATTTTATTATATATATAATATACATATGTATATATGTCTTAGTCAGGGTTTCTATTCCTGCACTAACATCATGACCAAGAAGCAAGTTGGGGAGGAAAGGGTTTATTCAGCTTATACTTCCATAGTGCTGTTGATTACCAAGGAAATCAAGACTGGAACTCAAGCAAGTCAGGAAGCAGGAGCTGATGCAGAGGCCATGGAGGAATGTTCTTTACTGGCTTGCTTCCCCTGGCTTGCTCAGCCTGCTCTCTTATAGAACCAAGACTACCAGCCCAGAGATGGCACCACCCACAGTGGGCCTTCCCCGCTTGATCACTAATTGAGAAAATGCCTTAATCTGGATCTCATGGAGGCATATCCCCAATTGGAGCTCCTTTCTTTGTGATAACTCCAGCCTGTGTCAAGTTGACATAAAACTAGCCATATATCATCCCATGATATCACTGGCTACAATCTAGCTAGCCCTGGTGGTCCTGCCGCCTCTGTGGCTAGCCCCATGCAGGCACCACCCAACTCATGGTTCTCTTGCTGTGGATTCTGCTCACATTCCCAGCCATCTGCACCATGTGGCCAGTGGTACCAAATTCCTGTAACCCAGTAAAATCAAAACTCTAGAGGCTTGTAATTTATTAGTCAGATTTATAACAGTAAAACATCTGCACTATTACTCAGAGCCAATTGATAAGAATATAAGTTGTCCACCTAGAAAGACAAATTGTCCTGCAATTATCCATACCTTGTAAGATATTCATAGCTACCCGTGGCTATTAATGCTACATGAAATCTTCCTCCATCTTCCTTCTTTCTCTCTTGTCTTTCCCATCTCTCTCCTCCCTAAAACTCCAAGGCCACCTTCTTTATCCACTGCCCATTGATTTGTCCCTTGAAATCTTTATTCATTAGGGGAAGGTTCTATCACAAATTATCAACACCTTTATTGCCATTTGTCTATGTATTGGGATTCTCTAGAGTCACAGATATTATGGAATCTCTCTCTCTCTCTCTCTCTCTCTCTATATATATATATATATATATATATATATATATATATATATATATATATATATATNTATATATATATATACACATACATATATGAAATTTATTGGGATGATTTACATGCTGTAGCCCAATGAACCCAACAATGGCTGGCTGTGAGTGTAAAGTCTAAGAATCTAGTAGTTGCTCAGTCCTATGAGGCTGAGTATTTCAGCCGATCTGTATAAGCTGGGATCCCAGAGAAGTTTGGTCCAGTGAACATGTTGGCAGAGTGAAGGCAAGCAGGCAGATGTGAATGGATCTTTCCTTCTTCCATTGTCCTTCTATAGGCTTCCAGCAGAAGGTATGGCCCAGATTAAAGGTATGCCTCAAGATCTGGATTAAAGGTGGGAGTCATCCAGCTTCAAGATCCTGATCAAAATCATGTGTCACCCCACCTCAAGATCCAGTCAAGAGCCTGTGTCTTTGACCCTCAAGATCTGGATCAAAGGCATGCTATCTTCCCGCCTCAGGATCCGGATCGCAGGTGTGACCTCCACTTCTTGATTGCAGTTCATTATAGACATAGTCAAGTGGACAATTAAGAATAGCCATCAGAATCTGCTTTCATATTAATCTTGCTTATTAATCATAATTACTTTTAAGGTTCTTATAGTTAACTCTAAAATTGGGATTGCTTATTGTTTTATTCATAATGGCCATTTCAATCTTTTCTATTTGTAACAGAATATTTCAATGGCTACTATCAGTGGTTACTAGGCTCCAGGTTCCTGGATACTCACTCTTCCTCTTGGGTGGGTCCATGAATTCAACACAGTGAGTTGTGTTAGTTTATAAGATTCTGTGCTAAATTTGCAACTTAAGACACACAGTACATCACCTCTGGCTCACACCTGGCACATCGCATTTCCATTAAGGATTCTTATTTGGCTTTGGGGGTGAGCATACGATTACATTCTGTTCTATTCCATGGCCTTCAGATCCTATTCTCTCTGATGGGACTCCCAAACCCTACCTCTGTGCCAATTTTCTGATGTAATTGATAACTAATATCTGTGGTCAATCAACTAATAAGAAAGAAAGGATCGCTTGACTCATGATTTGTGTGTGTGGGTCCATGGCTGGTAGGTGCTGTTGCTTTAGGGCTTGTGTAAGGTAGACTATCCTGGCAGGAATCTAGGGGAATACAGCTATATGGTGAAGAAATAAAGGAGGGAAAAGTCCCTGGTTCCCAACATCCCCTTTAAGAGAATGTCCCTCAAAGAACCAACTTCTAATGGACACAGACTCCTAATGCTTCTACCTCCCAGTGGAACCCTTGAGCATCCGAACCTTCGGGGAAATGTTTGAGACCTTAAACATAATACGGTTTTACTTTTCAAAAGCTTCCTCCTTTTCCTTAGGCTCCTTCCACCTATTATTTCAGGATCGGGCACACATTTTGGGGAAGAAAATCTCTCAAGTACTTGAAACTTTCCACATCTCTACTCAGACATCTGCCGATTTCTTCCCACCTCCACGGCAGCTCTCCTCCAGGCTGCTGAGTTTGCTCTAGACTTTGGCTCCTGTAACTTCACTAGAACTTTAAGGCAGGCGGCAGTGGTGGAAGCCAGTCTCCTCCGTTTCTCCTCTTACGTGCGGAAAGCAATAGTTCCGGAAGTACTAGTTCCATTGGCTCTTGTTGCCTTGGCACCTCTCCTCTGCTTTCAAAGAGGTGCTCTTTTCTTTGGGGCAGGGCCTTTGTGTGTAGCACAGGCTGGTCTTAACCTCATGATCTTCCTGCCTTGGCTGCATGACCCACCCATTACTATACCCAGCCTTTGAAAAGGCCGCTTTTTGTATTTTGTTTTGTTTTGTTTTGTTTTTATGATTAAGTCTTTTTTTTTTGATATTTCTTTTCTTTTTTCTTTTAGGGTATTCTAATTTTTTTATTACATATTTTCTTTATTTACATTTCAAATGCTATCCCGAAAGTTCCCTATACCCTCCCCCCTCCCTGATCCCCCACCCTCCCACTCCCACTTCCTGTCCCTGGCATTCCCCTGTACTGGGGCATATACAGTTTGTAAGACCAAGGGGCCTCTTTTCCCAGTGATGGCCGACTAGGCCATCTTCTGCTACATATGCATCTAGAGACATACGCTCTGGGGGTACTGGTTAGTTCATATTGTTGTTCCACCTATAGGGTTGCAGACCCCTTCAGCTCCTTGAGTAATTTCTCTAGCTCCTCCATTGGGGGCCCTGTGTTCCATCCTATAGATGACTATGAGCAAGCATCCCCTTCTGTATTT
>LR751540.1:0-26592 GCA_902729485.2 Mus minutoides | reverse complement strand
TATATATATATACACACACACACACACATATACACACACATATATGTGTGTGTGTAAAAGGAGATTTATTTATTTATTTATAGAACAGCAAACACCTTTATTACATGAGCTATGAATGACGGTTTATTTGCCTTTCCGGGCTTTGATCTTCAGCAGATAGAACTCCAGCTCCTTGCCTTTGAACACATAGCTGTCTGCTCTGCCACATTGACCAGGTCTTGAAGCAGTACCTGGGAGAAGCCTGCCCTGCTGGAACTGCTCCTCTGATTTTGGCATTCTTTTTTTCCTTTCCTCGTATTTCTTTTGAATTTTCTTTGATTTTTTTTTTTGTTTGTTTGTTTCAAATCTCTTCCTCCTCAGGAGTCAGCTTGGCTCCTTCTTGCAGCCCAGTGGCAGTGCATAGTGGGACTCGTACCACTGCCGGTATGATGTGCTGTCAATAAGCACAGGGCAGTTCTTCACCAGGGTCTTGGTGTGGACAAGCTCATTATTGGATGCATTGTAGACAACATCAATGATTCTTGTTTTGTGAGTACAACACTCAGAGCCCCAGGAAAAGTTCCCCACATCCATTCTCAGGGCTCAGGGCATGGTCTTTCTTTCTTTCTTTCTTTCTTTCTTTCTTTCTTTCTTTCTTTCTTTCTTTCTTTCTTTCTTTCTTTCTTCTCCTCGTCCTCCTCGTCCTCGTCCTCGTCCTCCTCGTTCTCGTCCTCTTCCTCGTCCTCCTCTTCTTCTTTTTTGTTATTTTTGAGACAGGGTTTCTCTGTGTAGCCCTCGCTGTCCTGGAACTCACTTTGTAGACTAGGCTGGCCTTGAACTCAGAAATCCGCCTGCCTCTGCCTCCCAAGTGCTGGGATTAAAGGCACCTCGAACTCGGACTGTGTGTGTTCAGCGAGGGCCAGTCTTAGTGTTGGCAGCAGGTTGTCTCAAGTTCATACTTCTGCTTCTTGTGCTAGGGTTTTCTCTTACCCCTGTATCCCCACAATTGTGGCAGTTGTCCTGAGAGATGCCCATCGCCATGGCTGGAATGAGGAACTAAAAGGAGATTTATTAGAATGGCTTACAGGTTGTGATTCAGCCTATCCACCAATGAAAGTTCCAAGAACCAGTAGTTGTTCAGTCCACAAGGCTGAATGTCTCTTCTGGTCTTCAGTGTATACCAGAATTCTGAAGAACTATGTGCTAATGCTAGCAAAGAATGGACTTGGGAGAGTGAGAGCCAGCAGGCAGAGCAAAAGCTTCCTTCTACCAAGTCTTTTACATAGGCAGCCAGGAGAAGGTGTGACTCAGGTTAAAGGTGGATCTTTCCACTTCAAAAGCTCTGGATTAAGAGTGGGTCTACAAAGTGAGTTCTAGGACAGCCAGGGCTATACAGAGAAACCCTGTCTTGAATCCCCCCCACCCCAAAAAAAA
Organism: Mus minutoides; assembly: GCA_902729485.2. NCBI lineage: Eukaryota > Metazoa > Chordata > Mammalia > Rodentia > Muridae > Mus > Mus minutoides. Next base: position 25,179 of record LR751540.1, on the reverse strand, counting down.
GAGTGGGTCTTCTTGCTTTAAATGATTTAAGAAAAAAAAAAATCTCTCGCAGGGATACCCAACCATATTTGTGTTTTAGTTAATTCCAGATGTAGTAAGGTTGATAGATAACCAAGAATAGCCACCCCATACATTGTCGCACTAGATTGAGGTAACTGGCAGTTACAATTTATGGAGACTTTTCTTGTATGAGTTACTTTTATAGCCACTGAGCTGCATTGTATAGTTTAGTCCTCAAAGCAACCCACTTGGGTAATGTGATGTTATCTTTTATTACCAGGGGGGAATGAAAGTTTCTTAAATCACAGTGATAGTGAATATGGGGGTCAGGTTTTGAATTTTAATGGCTTGGTTCCAAAGTTGTAACTACAACACTGTTCTAGTAAACATTTGCTTCTTATTTCATTTGCTACAGTGTGAATAGTTTTCTTTTTAATATTCTACAAATTATTACAAAATTATTTAGTATATTCCATCATAAATGCCATATCATATTCAACTGCTATCTCATTTTTGGATATTTATGTTTTAAAATTTTAATTTAAACAGTGACAGCCACACACATCTTTACACACAGTTTTAGAAAATCATGGCTTTCTTCTAAGAAAACTTCTTTAAAACAAAATGATCTAGAATCAGTGGCAAGGCTGTTTTTAAATTATGGGAGAAATGTCAAAGCTATCTTCCAGGAAATAGGTGTCAAATTTATAGTTCTGCTGTGAATATATCCCCTTTAGTCTTTTGGTGTAAAAATTGGGAAGCATTAACATTTAAACCAGAAAATCCTCTCATTAATTTTTTAACACTGAATTTTTTTCTGTTCCCAATTATTTTTCAAGATCACCTGTCCTCATATTTTCTGCTTTTTCATTATGTTATATATGTATATGTATATGTATATGTATGTATATATATATATATATATATATATATATATATATATATATATATATATATATATATATGGTATTTGCATGAATAGTAATTGAACCCAGGACTTCATGGTTGCTAGGTATGTACTCTACTATTAGGGCACACTGTTAGCTCAGAATTCTGTGGTTTTAGGATCCATTTTGAGTTTCTATGCTCCTTGCTTCCTTAGAGTTAGTTTGTGAACTTGCTGTTGGTATAAGACATTTTCACCCTGAGTCTTGGGGACTTCAGTCCAACAATTTGCACTTGATGGGTGTAAACAAAGGATAGTCATCTGGACAGTGTGGCTTAAATTATTGCTAGAAATTAAAGAAGGCTTTGAATTGATAGCTCCCGCTTAACTATGATGACTATTTATATCTCATCAACTCATATATTGTTTCCTTTTATTTTTGAAACCTAAATATTCCATTGCAATTTAAGTTCATGTTTGTACAAGGAAGCAATTTATAAGGCCCAATCTAGTTTATATAATAAAAAAGATATTGAGATGACTTAAGAGATTTCTAAAAGTTAATACTCAATCTCTTTCTCCAGATATGTTTCTATGCATCATGTTCTCTTTTATACCAAACATGAAGTCAGCTCAATTAACACTTCAAAAATTCATAGCTCTCACCATCCTATGGGATCTTTAGCAGGCTTCCCCTGAACCTCTGATGACTAAGACAAGATTTCTATCTTGATCTTTGGCTTTAGACAGTAAGCTTTAGAGTAAAATAGAGTGTACATTAATGAAAGTAACTACAAAGTTAATATTGATTTTGACTTTCTCTTTCCTGTCCTTTTGGGTTGTTTTCAGTAGATTGTTTCCCTTCCTGTTTGTGCACGATACTCTTTCTTGCTCGAGGCCTTTCACTGTGGTGAAACATTAAAAGAAGCAACAAAGGGGCTGGTGAGATGGCTCAGTGGGTAAGAGCACCCGACTGCTCTTCCGAAGGTGATAAGTTCGAATCCCAGCAACCCCATGGTGGCTCACAACCATCCGTAACGAGATCTGGCTCCCTCTTCTGGAGTGTCTGAGGACAGTTACAGTGTACTTACATGTAATGAGATAAAATAAATCTTTAAAAAACAAAAAAAAAGAAACAACAAAGACTTTGTTCATGGCAGTCTGGATTCTCACTGGGCAGTGGCAGCTCATGGGCTTCACCCTCATGCTAAGCTTGTGAATTCAGTCCAGCCACTCAGTCCAGCATTTGCCTGTGTCTACCATGACTCTTTTTCTTTACCCAAGTCTTGGAGGAGGATCACTGAGTGACTATGGGATCATACTTGGTATCAAGAATACTACAGAAAACCCTTTTCTTGTGGTATTTTATTCTACCTCTTAAACTTTTTACTCATTGGGGATGGACTGATGGCTCAGTGGTTAAGGGCACTGGCTGCTCTCCTAGATGACCTAGGTTAGATCCCTAGCACCCCGTGGTGGCACACAACATTCTGTAACTCCAGTTTCAGGGGATCCAGCACTCTCTTCTGGCCTCTATAGACACACTACATACATGACACAGAGACATGCATGCAAGCAAAGCACCACACACATATATTTATGTTTTAATGCAAGTGTTTTGGTTGCTTGTATGTGTGTGCGGTACCTGCATGCCTGATACCCACAGAAGACAGAGAGGTGACAGGGCCATCTGGGAGTTGCAGGTGGTTGTGAGCTGCCATGTGGGTGCTGGGAAGGAAAGTCAAGTCTTCTGTGAGCGTGACAAGTTCTCTTGAATGCTGAGCCATCTCTTTAGTTCCTTATCGAGATGCCCTTGATGGGCATATTGAAGCCTAGGAATGCAGATAAAGTTGGGTAAACTGGATTATGTGTGGAAGGATCTAGTTGTGATTCTTTTGCATGATAATATCTGTCACAGCCTATTTGCTCGTTAAGATTAAGAAACAAGCTGGCCAAAATATTGTGTGTGTTCCAGATAGTTGTGTCTTAAAAGCTGATGTACTTTGGTCAGATACTTAGCCTCAGAAGCCTTTCCTTACATCTTACCAATTCGTCTATTGTTTGTTATTGTATATACTTGAAAATTTTCAAGTGAAAGGTGTTGGAATAATTCACTATATAAAGACATGTTTATGTAGACTCAGGAAAATACATAGGCCCCCCACCCCCTGAAGAACACTGAATTTTAATAATGTGCCGAAAGGATGCATAACTTATTGAGAGTTATTATATTCCTGGTATGGCCTATTATCACCCAGAGGAGAGACAGACGGGCAAGTACCACTTCAAAGCACACAGCTTCCATTTGTCCTCTCGAATGGGGTCATTAGCGTGAACTCTGTCTGGGATGATTTGTGACTGATACCACCAGTTATGAAGGTATTGTTACCTATCTCTGTGTTAATGCTGAGACACAGTGACCAGGGTATATACCAGAGTTCAGTTGGCTAACACATGCAGAGACAGAGCTGACATTGTGTGACCCCAAGCTTCTACCACTTCAGTGATTAACAATCCTGTATAGAGTTAAAAGGAAGTCCAACTTGAAGTAAAAGAGAGAGATACTCAACAAGGTGAGAAATGCCACGCTCTGTCGTTTAAGTTTTTATATCTGCAGACCATCGGGAGACAGGGCTGACACTGTGTGACCCAAAGCTTCTACTCTAAGTCACATTGCTGGATGATCACGGCTTCTACACAGACTGAGATAGACTTGTAATATTCCAGGGCCGAGAGTACCTCCCAGGATTCAAGGTCTCTGGCAAAAAACTAAATTCTTTATCACACAATACCAGGTTTGATGCTTTCCTTTGAGGACTTAAAGTGGAAATAGCAGGGAACATTTCCATCAGACTTTTGAACAGGAGAGTGACCTGTTCAAGAGAGGAAGCTTACAGAGAAGTAGGTGTGGGTTTAATGTGTCACTCCAGAACTCAGCTGCTGTTTGAACTGCTAGGTAGTTATGCAGAGTCCACTGGCACTAGTTAAGTGTTTGTCCTTTGGGACATAGCAAGTCAATGACTGTCAGCTGGAAACAAGCTAGAGTCAATGAAGAGGCAGCATCAGTTGAGAAAACGCTCCCACCAGACAGGCCTGTGGGCAATCCTGTGGGGCGTCCTTTTGATTAAGGAGTGATTGGAGGGTCCAGCCTATCATGGGTGGTGCCAACTTTGGGCAGGTGGTTACAGGTGCAGTAAGTGAGCAGGCTGGGTGAGCCATGAACAAGCCAGCCAGAAAGCAATGGCTCTCCGTGGCTTCTGCTTCAGTTCCTGCCTGCAAGTTCTTCTCTTGCCTGAGTTCCTTCCCTGACTTCCCTCCGTGATGGACTGTTATACTGGAGTGGAAAATGAAATGATCCCCTTTTTACTCAAGTTTCTTGGTCCCCCCAAAATATCTGGATTAGTTGCTACCGGACAATGAGCCTGGTTTTAAACCTTCCATACCACTGTATTAGTTTTGTAGGTGAGGATTTGGCTGAGGATGTTTGGCATCTAACCTTTTGCTATGGCATTCCTTTGTAGATCTTAGAACAAGCTTCTTTGAGATCCCAATGTAGACTTAAGACCAGCAACTCTTCAGGAATTCTCCAAGTCTTTAGTGCCAGGCAGGTACTACAGAGCCAGCCAGTATGGTGGAGTGAGCAGCTCTTTGGGTCTTTGTCTCCCCAGTGTGGGGCAGCCATTGTTGGACTACCAAGTCTGTAGCACACAGATAATTTAACCAATTCCCCTTTCAGAGATATATATTCTGTCAGTTCCATTCCTTTAGAGAATTCCAACTAATACATTGACGTTTGTCCAAACATATCACAATATAGCTGTTTACATCTCTGAACTCAGTTCAATTATTGCCTTTCTGAAGCCTGCCATGAAGTGTCTTAGTGTAATGTCATAATAATTATTGGAGCAATTATCTCATCATAGTTACAGGTCTCATGTACTGTCAAGGAGAAAGCATTACAGAGGTTATATATACACACACATCAGGTGTGAGGAATGTGAAAGACACTTAGAATTCTGCTTACTACCATACACATATAAAGTAAACATGTATTAGTTTTGTAATCTGAAAAAATTGCTAGGTACATAAAATTTATAAAGAAAAAAAACCATTGGAGTCATTAAGTATACAAGTAAATGAAGGGACAAGAAAAAAATTAAGACTCAATCTATTCAAAAAGCTGAATGATAAAGAGAGAAGCAAGAATTAATATGGTTAAAAGTTAAATGAAGTAGAAATAAGTTTAAATTTACCAATAAGTAATGCTATCATGTATACTTATTAATACCAATAGTAAGTGTAAATGATTATTTTTTGTTTTGTTTGTCTGACTATCCTGAAACTCACTATGTAGAAGCTGGCCTCAAACTCACAGAGATCCACCTGCCTCTGCCTCCTGAGCATGGCGATTAAAGGCATGCACCATTATGTCTGGCTGCAATTGCTCCTATTGTTCATGGGAAGAGATTCTCTGGTTGGATGGAAGAAATAAAATTACTCTGTGCTATTCAGAGAGAGTCCCCCACATTTAGTGATACAGGAAGGCTTAAATGCTCGTGCATCCAGATAATATAGTTTGAGTTTCTAGGAACTCTTCAACGAGCAAATCAGTCTCTATTTTTAGAACACTCATAATACTCACATTATAGCATGGGGTGCTGACACTAAACAGAACAACTATGTAATATAGTACTAGGGAGTGATAATCTCCACTCAGGTGAAGTCAGGTGCAGACATAAACACTTTCTGGTTAAGAGGAAGCTGGTGTTGTAGATAGTCTGTTCTCTTTGAGAACCAGAGGTCTAAGTGGTTGGGAAGAGCGCCTTATGGGAATCTGCAGGCTGAAGACATGCAAATCATGTGAAGTGGGCTATGCTTGGCGTCCATGCTTAAGCAGCAGCAGGAAGGTGAAGTTGGTATTCCAGGCAAGAAGTGGCAGAGGGTGTGTCTGCCTGTAGGGCTTCCATCATGTTAGTTACTGTTTGGTCAGATATAGGAAGACATCTCTCAAGTGATCTCAACGCTATATAGGAATACAAAGAAATGCATAGAAGGACTGGGCACAATAGAGCTTTCGAGAAGATGAGGCAGAAGAGAGGGTGAGGTGTTGGTCTAAGCATAGCAACTTTTATTTATAAGATGAACAAAGAAATGATGGGGCCCTTGACCATTATTGTTAATTTGATTGTATTAATCATTATACAATAAATGCACATACCAAGTCATTACATAATAAACTTTGCATAGTATTTGTCAATTAAATGTTTTAACTTAAAAATTAATTTGTTAATGACATATTTTAGCTTCAAATGAATGGGGAAAAAGATCGTGTTACAGTTTATGTGTGTGTGTGTGTGTGTGTGTGTGTGTGTGTGTGTATGTGTGTACATGTGCCTTGGTTTTCTGTATCATCTTCCAATATTAAATTTTATTTACCAGAGTTATGGAGGAAGACTTTTCCTATGTGACTTGAGTCAGGTTCAACCTTGGGTTTCAGCTAACATCTTTGTAGGTCCTTTACAACAAATATCCTGCTAAAATCAGTTTACCAAGAACCCTATATTCCTTATCTGGTCACACTCAGTATGCTACCCAACTACTCAGCCTCATTTAGAAAGCTTATATGAAGACAGTCCACCCCAGACAGTTGGTCACCTTGGTCACCTTAGCCTCTTCTCAGCAACAGTATAACAAGTCAATTTAGTCAGAACACATCCTCTCCACTTAAGAATTTCCTAACCACTGACTGCTGTCTTGTTTACTGGCTATAAATCTTACTGTATGTGAACTCATCCTGCCTGTATATCAAAATATATTTTTGTCCATTATAATAGTTCCAGTAATATTTATTTTACTGATTTAATTACTAGGTGGCTTGAATATTCTTTGATATCTAAAAGGATTAGTGCCAAAAATTGTTGCTTTCCTTGGCAATACTGGGGTACCTTAGATTTATGCAAATCCAGGAAAACAACTGCTTTCACCTCTTTTGTCTGTTTTGAAATCTTTCCTATTTTATTTAGAGTTAAATTTGGGGTATCATGTGGCTGGGAGATTTTGATTTATCTTTTAATGGATGAATCATTGACTATTCAACAACCCAATCTCTGGCTTCGTACTGCTGCCTGTTACTCCGTAGCAAGGGTTTGCCAAGCTGTGAACTGCATGACAAACTCCATTTTATCTCTATGCTGGCTGTTTCCAAGTCCCCTCCAGACACATTCATTACCACACAAAATCTCCAATACTCCTTCCAATTGTTCAGGGGAAAGTACTGGCTTAGAGGGGAACAGGAGTGGCTGCTTTCCCTACCCATTTTCCACATTTTTCACTCCATTAAGTCTAGGTTTGTGAAGTTTAGAAAAGGATCTATTTGTCTCTGGTTTGGCTGCAAATTGGACATCCCCTTACGAGCATTTTTGCAAATGTATGGCTATCTCTTTAGTGCTTCCTTAGACTGTGTAGGGATTGCCAATTCCCCGTGTTTTTTTTTTTTTTTTTGAGCTGGGTTAGATGCAGTCAAGAGAAAGCTCACTTTGTGCAATGAGCATTGAACCATGAAAAGTAACGGAATCCTTGGAGTGGGGATTCTCCGCTGGTGTGGGAGATGCCGATGAGTGTTTGAGTCGGGTGTTTGTTATCACTGTCTCACTGAGTGCAGTTGCAAATAGTGAGGAGAGCCCTTGGGTGTGTGCGCTCCCTTCCCGTGTTTGTTGTCTTATTGTTGGCTTTGGTTGCACGGGGGTTTCCCTCCTTCTTCTGCGTAACTGATAGAATGAAATGCTTTCCTGACTCTGAAAATTGGTTACTTTTTTTTCCCGTTTCTTTTTGTAACCTCTCATTCAGTGAGGTTAATGCTTCTTATCTCGTTTTGTTGTTTTGTTTTGTTTTCTTCTGCTGCTCATGTATATAGAGTAAGACCTGACTGGCAAGGTGCGGTTGGAATTAGTAATTCACTGGGTTTGCGGCTCACTCCTTCCTACTCACCAAGGGAGTACGGGAGCCTAGGTGTTGTGATCCTCATTATAAAAAACACACAGAAAAGAGAAGTTCTCAGAGATAGAAGCCAGCTAGTTTATCTCGGGGAGGAAAAAGGAGGTAAGTGTCTCGAGGGGGTGGCGGGGCAATTGATGAACGGCTTGTAAAAGGGTGGTAGGAAAATGTTATGGAGTTTCTGAGGTGACAAAGCTTGGTTGTGGACACTGTCTCCTGTAGTAAAAAAAAAAAACAAAAAACAAAAAAAAAACCAATTCCATCTTACACTTTAAAAGAGCGAGTTGTAATGTATGTGACTTACTACTAGTGGAGTCACTTTTGACTCTGCCCAGCAGTGGATGGTTCTGGTGTGCCACACCCTCACTTGCCACACCCTCACCCACCACACCCTCACCCCACCATGCCCTCATCCCACCACCAATGGGTCCTGTCTGAATCTACCTTCTCTCTGCTTCCCCTTATGAAAGCTAAGTAAGTGTCTCTTCACGTTATTTAGTTCTATAGATTTTCTTGTTCTATCAATTTATTGTTTGTGTATTTTAACTAGTTCTTTTTATGACTTTTCTGACTTGTTTTGGATATCTGGAATCCTTGGTTTGGGCACTAAGGATTTTAATGCTTCTTGGGTCTCCTTGTTTCTAGGCTTTTATTTTTTCCAACTTGGGTTTATACAAATGCTTCAGTCTCTAATTCACGGAGGCATATTTATATAATTATGTTAAATTTATAACTCAGATTTATTTCCCTCATATACAATGTTTCAGAATAATGATAGCATATATTTTTACATTGTTGTAAGTGAAAATTGTTTCATAGTTTTTGTCTTACGTATTTTCTAACACTAAAATAAATACACATTTAACTTGGGAGTTATAAAACACATTAGAAAATAAAAAATGATTTATAATACAACTTAATGATCAACATGTATACTTAAGAACCCTTGACATTTTAGCAAATGGTTTAGACATGAAACTTTTTAAAAAACAAGCCCATTATCTATTAAGTCAGAAATGTGTTCTCTGACTTTCTTTAAAATTACTGAAATATTCTTAGGTGTCTATGAAAATATTGATGGATTTCTGAAAACTTTAAAGTACTTAAAAGAGTAAATATGTAACTGTTTAATACTCGATAAAGTTATAATTGCATATTGTGATGGTTTGAAAAAGAATGGCCCCCACAGGCTCATGTGTTTTAGTGCTTAACCACCAGGGAATGGCATTATTTGACAGGGATTGGGGGTATGGTTTTATTGGAAGAAGTGTGTTACCCTGGGTGGGCTTTGAGGTTTCAAAAAGTCCATTCCAAACTGAGTCTCTTTGTTCCTGCTGCCTGCAGATCTGGGTGTGGAACTCTCAGCTCCCTCTCCAGCACCATGTCTGCCTTGCATGCACCATGCTTCCCACCATGATGGCAATGGACTAAACCTCTGAAGCTGTGGGCAAGCACCAATTAAAATGCTTTCTTTTACAAGAGTTGCCGTGGTCATGGTGTCTCTTCACAGCAACAGAGCACTGACACATCTATTTGTAAATACATAAAATATCCAATAAAAATAATAATAAAAGACACATCTATTTCTATGCGGTATGAAAAAAGGCTATACAGCATTAAAGAATCGCTATAATGCAAATCAAAGCATTATGTGTGTTTAAGATACATAAAGAAAGCAACAAGTTTTTTCTGCACACTGTCTGTCACTAGAATGGCTGCTTGAATGTAGGTGGGAAATAGAACAGGAGACCCTGGTGACAGTTACAGGTGGGTACTTGAGGTGTTCTCTGCTGGTAGAGGAGGAGAGGTGGGGCAGGTGGAACCACAAGGATATGAGGTTTGTTCTTCTCTGAATTCAAGCAGCTTTGTGTTCGGTCTTTTCTAGCTGTGCTCAAGACTCCAGAAGTTGGCATCTGTTTTCACAGCTCATTGAACAAGAGAGCTGCAGACTCATCTGAAGTATCTTTAATCTAGAGATTTTGCTCCCTCCAGGGAAACACACACACACACACACACACACACACACACACACACACACACACCTTCTTTGTTTAGGCTATGAAGTTAGGGTTAGCTAAGTGGCCAGTATGGCTTTTGTTTTTCTTCTTGTAAAACAACGTCTATGGATCAGATGGAAAAGGAAGCTACCTTTTCATTTTATACAGTATGGTGTAGGCTAGTTAATCTTGCCTATAAATCAGCTTCATCCATAAACTCCAGGGCATTGCAGTTAGAACCACCAGAGTGAGGATCTACTAATCTCAGTGAAAAATCTCAGAACACATGTTAAGTCAAAGATATCCTCAAGCTTTAGTCCCAGTGATATTTTATCAATATCTCCATAGCTTAGTTAAATGAAATACAGACATTAGGAAAGTATATGTTCTTAAATCTCCAATCTTCTGAGCATAGCATAATCCTTCCAGTATGAGACACAAATATGCCTTATTTTCTGAACAATCTGTCAACGGAGAGATACCGAATAAATGCAAGATCCTAATTCCTACCTAAGCTCAGTATTGGGATCCTCCTGGAGTACTGATAGAGAAATGATGTTTATACAGCTTGGAAGGAACAGGTGTAGGAAGAGTTTGTTAATCGGATGGATGGCTATACTGTTGCTGAAAGCACACCCACAGGAAAAGGGATTAGGGTCTGTTAACCTAGTCACCATTTATATCCTGGGAGAAAAAAAAGAAAAAGTTCTGTTTTTATTTATTTATTTATTTATTTATTTATTTATTTAGTCACAGTGATTANACAGCTTGGAAGGAACAGGTGTAGGAAGAGTTTGTTAATCGGATGGATGGCTATACTGTTGCTGAAAGCACACCCACAGGAAAAGGGATTAGGGTCTGTTAACCTAGTCACCATTTATATCCTGGGAGAAAAAAAAGAAAAAGTTCTGTTTTTATTTATTTATTTATTTATTTATTTATTTATTTAGTCACAGTGATTAATTTAAGCTCTCACACTCTGAGTTTCTGGGATCCAGTGCCTGTTTCCATGGGAACGGCAGTGGCAGGAAGCTGTGAAGTTGTCAAACACATCTAAGAATCCGGGGGAGGATCCTATCTGAATGCATGCCAGGTCCCTCTAGCATCTCTGGTCATTTCACCACATTGGTTCTGCTTTCTGCAAGAACACTTTAGGTAAGAGCAGTTGAAGTATTTGACTTGAGGTGAAGGTTCTATATTGTACACATATAGGCATTCCACGCATCACACACATGCTTGTTTCATGGGTGAGACACTGTACTGGCTAGTTTTGAGTGTCAACTTGACACAGGCTGGAGTTATCACAAAGAAAGGAGCTTCAGTTGGGGAAGTGCCTCCATGAGATCTAGCTGTGGGCATTTTCTCAATTAGTGATCAAGGGGGAGGGCCCCTTGTGGGTGGTACCAGAGGGGCTACCCACCCCTCTGGGCTGGTAGACTTGGATTCTATAAGAGAGCAGGCTGAGCAAGCCAGGGGAAGCAAGCCAGTAAAGAACATCCCTCCATGGCCTCTGCATCAGCTCCTGCTTCCTGACCTGCTTGAGTTTCAGTCTTGACTTCCTTGGTGATGAACAGCTGTATGGACGTGTAAGCTGAATAAACCCTTTCCTCCCCAACTTGCTTCTTGGTCATGATGTTTGTGCAGGAATAGAAACCCTGACTAAAACAGACACCAAAGAAGGATTGACTGGTGAATGGTAATTTAAAGAATGTCAAGAAATGAGACAGCTCTTGCCCTCGAGAAACTTAAAATTTACATGGAACGTCACACACCATGTACCACATGCTTGAAATAAAGGACCCTAAAATATACACTGAACCAAATGCACATCATTTCTTCCAGATGTGACCTTCTGTCCTGAGGACTTGCTTCTTTGTCAGTGCTGAGAACTGGGATGTATACGATAGAAATATATTTAAATACCCATGCTAATCCCTTAGCTCTGAAGTCTAGAATACTAGAGATTCAACTTGCTTCTTTGGTTCTAACCCTGCATGTTTCTTGTTGCTAAGTTGCAACAATGTCTCCTCCAAACTGATTCTTAACCCTAAACCATCCCTATTCTAAGGAACCTTCTCAGAACCCTTTGCTAAAAGCCATAATAATAATTTTTACTATTCTTATCTCCAAGGTATTCTAGTCCTCTCATTTAGAATTGCTTATACACATTCATCTGTCTCTTTATCTATCAACCCATCTGTCCATCCATCCACCCACCATCCAAAAAATATTGAAAGCAGACATTGTGTAGACCATGTGCTGAGTTTCCTATCTTTGAACTCTCTTTGAACAAAGAGAGACAAAGCAATTACAGAATAAGTGCCCAGCTCGTGGTCAGAAGTGATAATGGTTTAGTTCACGAGGGAAGTAATTCTACAATAATGTGCTTCAGGAGGTATCATGAGATTTCTGTGAAAAGAGGCGATGATACTGAATTTGCTTTGGGATTGGATTCATAGAAGTTCTTTTATTGCTCTTTGCAAGACCCCCAATCCAAATCTGAAATATGTAGAAGAGTAAAATGGACATCTCAGGGTCTCATGTCTCTTTCTGCCCTACTCTCATGTCTCTGCAGTATTTTTGCAGGGCAGTGGGCGATGGGAAACAAGGAGTGTGAGAAAACCCGAGTCTCACCAGAGTTCCATCAGAGGCCCATGGAGGACTGCTGCACGCTTTCCACAAGGCCCCGGGCGGGTGTCTAGCTCCGAGAAGCCACAGATCCCAGCCCTTGGGGTGGTGGGTGGGGGTGGACAAGAGGCAGTCCGAGGTCTCTGGGCCTCATGGAGGCCACAGATAAGAGGTTCTCATCTCATCTCGGGTATCCCAGATGCCTCTGGACACTGAGGAAGAGCTGAGAACAAAGTGGGGGTGGGTCCTAGGGGCAGCTCCATTTGCTTCAGGGCCAAAGAGAGGAGAGGGCAGGGAGAGAGATGGTGCTGGGTGGTTCCTATGCAGGCAAGAGTCTTTGGTCTGGTCCATGGCTGAAGTGCAGGAAGGCTTTCTGGTGGGAGGTTAGATGCGGCTCTTTAGCAGAAAGCCTCCTGTCATTTAAGCACTGCAGACCTTGGTGAGCAGAGGCAGTCTATGATTTTAGAGCTTTATTGTAGAAAGGGAGAGAGAAAGATAGAAGGTAAAAGAAAGAGAGAGGTCGGCCATCACCACATAGAGAGATGGGGGGAGGGAGGGTAAGAAAGAGAGCTAGAGATGAGAGTAAGAAAAGTAAGAGCTTAAGAGAAGGAGGGGGGCCAAGCAGCCCCCTTTATAGTGGGCTGGGCTATCTTGCAGTATGGCTGTGGGGAGGAGCATCTAGAACGCCAGGAGCTTGGGGCTTTGTCTGTGTGACTGACAGTAACGGAATTATGGAGTTGGGGGCTCTGTGGTGTCAGACACCTGTCTCTGGGAATGTGGCTCACTGTTCCGTCCCTTGTAGAGTTTTCTACTGGGTCTCTGGAGCAAGCCTCGCTCAGCCAAAACAGGCTGCCTTTCACAGTCCCACATATTTTTATAGATCCTTGTAATGAACTCTTTTATCAGTACTTATTGTGAGCCACTTAATAGATCCTATCTGAGATGGATGAGGTTTGGGGATGGATATAAGAGTGGAAATGTAGGCACTTAGCAAGAGAACATCTACCAGAGGTGGCTATATGAAGTCAGTGGGCTGACATGGAGACAGAAGGACTTGACTGTGTTAAAAAGTAATTTTTATGCTTCCCATAATGCTCTGGGCCAGTAACCAGTAAATCAGAGGTGTAATTTCTACTGGATTGAGGATTAAGATTAGGAATGAATTTTCCTTTTGTTTTCTATTATGCATTTATTTATTCAGCACTAGATACTAACTCTGTGCCAATATAGTAATTTATATACATATACACATATATGTATATAAACACACACACACACACACACACACACACACACACACACACACACATATATATATATATATATATACATACACATGTATATTCTATGCTATATGATATGAATGTACTTGGCACTGACATGTTGAGAGGAAATAGCACATGAGTGTTGGATTATAATGATTATAAACACATGGTGATACAAAGCATAGAAATGCAGGGCTGCCTGAGAACATAAATGTAAAGCCCACTTCAGAGGGAAAGGTATGTACCAGCTGCTTTGTTGGACCAAAAGTTCAAAGATACTCTCCTCCACATTTGGTTGCTGAAGCCTTAATCCCCATCATAGCTGGATTTGGAGGCAGAGCCACCATAGAGAAAAGACTAAGTTTTAAGGTTACAGGAAATCTTAAGGGTGAGGTCACTAATCCCCGAGCCAAAGGATTAGTGTTCTCCTCACATGCAACATCAGGGAACTTGTCCTGTGCTTCTGTGTACGTGTGCACCTAAGAGATCATATGAAGGTAGAATAGGAAGAGGGACTGTCTACGAGTCTGGAAAAATTCCTNTAGCTGTGGGCATTTTCTCAATTAGTGATCAAGGGGGAGGGCCCCTTGTGGGTGGTACCAGAGGGGCTACCCACCCCTCTGGGCTGGTAGACTTGGGTTCTATAAGAGAGCAGGCTGAGCAAGCCAGGGGAAGCAAGCCAGTAAAGAACATCCCTCCATGGCCTCTGCATCAGCTCCTGCTTCCTGACCTGCTTGAGTTTCAGTCTTGACTTCCTTGGTGATGAACAGCTGTATGGACGTGTAAGCTGAATAAACCCTTTCCTCCCCAACTTGCTTCTTGGTCATGATGTTTGTGCAGGAATAGAAACCCTGACTAAAACAGACACCAAAGAAGGATTGACTGGTGAATGGTAATTTAAAGAATGTCAAGAAATGAGACAGCTCTTGCCCTCGAGAAACTTAAAATTTACATGGAACGTCACACACCATGTACCACATGCTTGAAATAAAGGACCCTAAAATATACACTGAACCAAATGCACATCATTTCTTCCAGATGTGACCTTCTGTCCTGAGGACTTGCTTCTTTGTCAGTGCTGAGAACTGGGATGTATACGATAGAAAGATATTTAAATGCCCATGCTAATCCCTTAGCTCTGAAGTCTAGAATACTAGAGATTCAACTTGCTTCTTTGGTTCTAACCCTGCATGTTTCTTGTTGCTAAGTTGCAACAATGTCTCCTCCAAACTGATTCTTAACCCTAAACCATCCCTATTCTAAGGAACCTTCTCAGAACCCTTTGCTAAAAGCCATAATAATAATTTTTACTATTCTTATCTCCAAGGTATTCTAGTCCTCTCATTTAGAATTGCTTATACACATTCATCTGTCTCTTTATCTATCAACCCATCTGTCCATCCATCCACCCACCATCCAAAAAATATTGAAAGCAGACATTGTGTAGACCATGTGCTGAGTTTCCTATCTTTGAACTCTCTTTGAACAAAGAGAGACAAAGCAATTACAGAATAAGTGCCCAGCTCGTGGTCAGAAGTGATAATGGTTTAGTTCACGAGGGAAGTAATTCTACAATAATGTGCTTCAGGAGGTATCATGAGATTTCTGTGAAAAGAGGCGATGATACTGAATTTGCTTTGGGATTGGATTCATAGAAGTTCTTTTATTGCTCTTTGCAAGACCCCCAATCCAAATCTGAAATATGTAGAAGAGTAAAACGGACATCCCAGGGTCTCATGTCTCTTTCTGCCCTACTCTCATGTCTCTGCAGTATTTTTGCAGGGCAGTGGGCGATGGGAAACAAGGAGTGGGAGAAAACCCGAGTCTCACCAGAGTTCCATCAGAGGCCCGTGGAAGACTGCCGCACGCTTTCCACAAGGCCCCGGGCGGGTGTCTAGCTCTGAGAAGCCACAGATCCCAGCCCTTGGGGTGGTGGGTGGGGGTGGACAAGAGGCAGTCCAAGGTCTCTGGGCCTCATGGAGGCCACAGATAAGAGGTTCTCATCTCATCTCGGGTATCCCAGATGCCTCTGGACACTGAGGAAGAGCTGAGAACAAAGTGGGGGTGGGTCCTAGGGGCAGCTCCATTTGCTTCGGGCCAAAGAGAGGAGAGGGCAGGGAGAGAGGTGGTGCTGGGTGGTTCCTATGCAGGCAAGAGTCTTGATCTGGTCCGTGGCTGAAGTGCAGGAAGGCCTTCTGGCGGGAGGTTAGATGCGGCTCTTTAGCAGAAAGCCTCCTGTCATTTAAGCACTGCGGACCTTGGTGAGCAGAGGCAGTCTATGATTTTAGTGCTTTATTGTAGAAAGGGAGAGAGAAAGATAGAAGGTAAAAGAAAGAGAGAGGTCGGCCATCACCACATAGAGAGATGGGGGGAGGGAGGGAAAGAAAGAGAGCTAGAGATGAGAGTAAGAAAAGTACGAGCTTAAGAGAAGGAGGGGGGCCAAGCAACCCCCCCTTTATAGTGGGCTGGGCTATCTTGCAGCATGGCTGTGGGGAGGAGCATCTAGAATACCAGGAGCTTGGGGCCTTGTCTGTGTGACTGATAGTAACGGAATTATGGAGTTGGGGGCTCTGTGGTGTCAGACACCTGTCTCTGGGAATGTGGCTCACTGTTCCGTCCCTTGTAGAGTTTTCTACTGGGTCTCTGGAGCAAGCCTCGCTCAGCCAAAACAGGCTGCCTTTCACAGTCCCACATATTTTTATAGATCCTTGTAATGAACTCTTTTATCAGTACTTATTGTGAGCCACTTAATAGATCCTATCTGAGATGGATGAGGTTTGGGGATGGATATAAGAGTGAAATGTAGGCACTTAGCAAGAGAACATCTACCAGAGGTGGCTATATGAAGTCAGTGGGCTGACATGGAGACAGAGGGACTTGACTGTGTTAAAAAGTAATTTTTACGCTTCCCATAATGCTCTGGGCCAGTAACCAGTAAATCAGAGGTGTAATTTCTACTGGATTGAGGATTAAGATTAGGAATGAATTTTCCTTTTGTTTTCTATTATGCATTTATTTATTCAGCACTAGATACTAACTCTGTGCCAATATAGTAATTTATATACATATACACATATATGTATATAAACACACACACACACACACACACACACACACACATATATATATATACATACACATGTATATTCTATGCTATATGATATGAATGTACTTGGCACTGACATGTTGAGAGGAAATAGCACCTGAGTGTTGGATTATAATGATTATAAACACATGGTGATACAAAGCATAGAAATGCAGGGCTGCCTGAGAACATAAATGTAAAGCCCACTTCAGAGGGAAAGGTATGTACCAGCTGCTTTGTTGGACCAAAAGTTCAAAGATACTCTCCTCCACATTTGGTTGCTGAAGCCTTAATCCCCATCATAGCTGGATTTGGAGGCAGAGCTTGGTATCTCTTTTCTGATTCAAAATTCCAATGTCCTTTAGAATTCCCACTCCAGTGATTAGGGGCTCGGTTTCCTAATCACAAGAGGAGTGTACGTTGTAGTCCCTTGAACAGGACACGAAGACACATGCACACGTGGATTCTCTAGTATACTTCCATCTTATCCTTCTCCCTGACAGATGCTCAGACCTTTTTAAGGACTCTCAAAATCATATTTGCTAGATCATTGACCTTGAGCATCTAGCTTCAAATCTGTGAGAAGATACATGTCTGTTAACTCACAGCTTGACTTAAAGAAGTCCCAGATGACTAAAACAGCAATGACCTCTGTGTATGTGGGTTTTAGGGGAGAGAGAGTAGATGGTATTTTAGGCAGAAGGAGAATTGTGTTAATGGTGACAAGGGCAAAAGATATTATTTTTCTTTACCTGTTTGTATGTCAGAATTCTTCAGGCTCTCACCAATTATCAGTTTGTGATCTCTCTTCCTGTCTATATCCTATCTATCTGTCATCTATCTATCTATCTATCTATCTATCTATCTATCTATCTATCTATCTATCTATCTATCATCTACCTATTTATCTATATATATCATTTATCTATCATTCATGTATGTATGTATGTATGTATGTATCTCTCTCTCTCTCTCTCTCACGCGCACATGCGCGCACTCTCTCTCTCTCTCTCTCTCTCTCATGACTGGGCATTGAACCCTGGTAAACACTCTACCACTGAGTTACACCCATGCCCAAATTGTCCCTCTTAGCGTCTACATTTCCTTTGGGAAGTTTCCTCTTTTATTTCTAGTTTTGGAAAATTTTATTCTTTATCTCCCCTTAACTATTCTTGCTACCTTTTCCCTTTCCCTGCTGTGGAATGCATTTGTATTTGTTGACTTTTGTTCTCCTATTGTTTACTGCCCTCCATGTCCTTATGAGGGCTGAGATGGAAACTTAGATTGCTGACTTTTCAATCTTTTCATTTTTTTCTAAAATAATCATTTAAAGATAGCGTTTCCTGCTGCACTTCAGCTTCATGGAGCCCGATTCCCTCCTGCCGTTCATTCTGATTAAGTCTGTTGTGACCAGAAAATATATTCTGTTTAGTTATTTGGAATCTGTTGAGCCTTGTTTTCTGACCTAATACTAGTTGGTAAATGCTCACATTCACTTGCCAAAACATCTGTTCTTCAGTTGTTAGGCATATGTATGTATTTATTATTTATCACCTATTTATCATTAATCATCTATCATCATTTGTCAGTTATCTATTAAAATGATCAACTGTACTGTTTAGATATTTTATAACCTTGCTGGAATTTTCTTTTCATGCATTTGAGATACAGACAACATTAGGATTCTGCTCTGCTCTGTATTCACAGTTTTATTATTATGAAATAGGTTAATTTTCCCTATTATCTAATATTTTTTAATAATATTACTATGTCTATACTAGCTTTTATTTTTGAAATTTTATTTTTATAAAATGTATATTTATCTATTTGTTTTGTGTGTGTGTGTGTGTGTGTGTGCATGTGCACTTGTGTGTGTGTGTGTGTGTGTGTGTGTGTGTGTGTATGTGCATGTTGAATTCAGAGAACAGTTTGCAGGAATTGGTTCCCTCTTGCTATGTGGGTCCTGGGAACTGAACTCAGGTCATCTGGCTTGGCAGCCAGTATCTTTACCTGATGTGCCATTTGGCCAGCCACCCAGCTTTTCTTGATTGGTGCTTGTATGGTTTCTCTTTATTTAGAGTTTGCTTTTAGATTAAAAACAGACCTGCACATAAAGCCTCTTAAAAACGTCTTGCAGTTGTCTTTTGTTGTTTGTTCTAAGAAAAACAAAAAAACAAAAAAACAAAAAAACAAACCCAGTTTTTTTCCCTCATTTCCTGTTATCGGAACCACAAATTATCAGTGCGAAGGACAGCTCTCCTCATAGTTTTTGTTTTATTCATTTAAAAAATATTTTCATTTTTCTGTCTTTTTAAAATGAAGAATTTTTGTCACATTCTTCCATTATATTAGTATTTTATTACTTTTATAGTTGAATGACTGCTGTATGAGTTACTTGCTGCTATGACAAAATACCACTTATGATGTTGTTGTTGCCTGTAAATTAAAATTGGGCCAATGGATATTCCTGTTATCTGCTATCACATGTTAATTTTTATACTGAGGACACTCACTGTTTATTCTAAGAAATTCTCATGCACACAGCACGTTGTTAACTCTAGGTCTCTGGGCTACACACTCTCTTCAAGCTTCCTTCTCTTATCTCTCTATCTCTCTATATCTATCTTCTATCTATCATCTATCTATCTTCTATCTATCATCTATCTATCTATCTATCTATCATCTATCTATCTATCTATCTATCTATCTATCTATCTATCTATCTATCTACCTACCTACCTACCTACCTACCTACCTACCTATCCATCCATCTATTATCTATCTACATCTATCTATCTATCTATCTATCTATCTATCTATCTATCTATCTATCCATCCACCCACTCATCTACCTATCTATGCATGTAGAGATTGGGCATTGAACTGTGGTAAGCACTCTACCACTGAGTTCCAAATTGTTCCTAATTCTCTTAGTGTCTACATTTCCTTATGGAAATTTCTTACTTTATTTATAGTTTTTGAAAAATTTATTCTTTATTTCCTCTTAACCATTCTTCTTAACTTTTGCTTTTTTTTCCCTGAGTTTTTTTTTTTTTTTTGAGTATATATTTTTTATTTGTTGAATTTTGTTCTCTTACTATTTACTTTCCTCCTAGTGAAATGTCCTGTCTTTGGCTAGCATCTTCCTGTCTTCCCTCACAAGCACCTTCCACGCTTTGCTCCCATGAGTTTGGACTTCTAAGCTCCTGCACAAGTGAAAGCAGAAAGTGTTTTTCTCTGCCTGGCTTATTTCATGTCCACCATTCCTTCCAGATTCACCCACTTTGCTGCAAGTCTCTCCTGTGGCTAAGTAGCATTTGTTTTATACATCAATACATATGCAAGCAAACTGTTCTCTGCATATGTGTGTCTTTTGTTTTGTTTATCCATTAGTTTATTGATATGGATCTACTTATGTTTCTTTGTTATTAAGAATAATGTTATGAATGACCAGGGTGATAGAGATATCTTTTTGAAAGACTGTTTTTATTTCCTTTGAATATGTGTAGCAGTGAAATTTCTGTATCACGTGATACTTAGGAACCTTTCTATCTATACTAATTCAGATTTCCACCAAGGAGTGTTCCATCAATGGTTCTTTTTTTCTTTAAATCTTTTCCAACACATGTTGTCTCTTTTCTTTTGATGAAGTCATATTTCCTTGCGACTTGATTTGCATTCCCCTAGTGAGTAGTGATGAACATTTAAAAATATATCTGTTACTAGGTGAAGCCTCTCTGGTGACAGTTATGCTCGATTCCTGTCTGCAAGTGTAGCAGAATATCATTAATAGTGTCAGGGTTTGGCTCTCTCTCATGGCATGGGTCTCAAGTTGAGCCAGTCATTGCATGTCCTTTCCCTCAATTTCTGTTCCATCTTTTACCCCTGCTCATCTTGTAAGCAGGGCAAATTGTGAGTTGATTATGTGGCTGGGTTGGTGTCCCAATTCCTACATTAGAAGTCTTTCATGCCTGGTTACAGGAGATGGCCATTTCCTAAATAGGAAAAGAGGTGGATAGTATTACTACAACTTGGTATGCCAAGGCTGGTTAGTAACCATGGGAGGCCTCCCCTTTTCTGAGAAGAAAGAGAAGAGGGGTGGATATGGGGGGGAGTAGAGGTGACAGGGAGGGACTGAGAGGAGCAGAGGGAGGGGAAGTTGCAATCAAGACGTAAAGTAAATAAATAAGTTAATAGAAAGTGTACGTGTTAGGCATTTGCAAACAGGTTTTTGGGAAATATTTACCAAGGTCCTTTGTCTATTGTAAAATTGAATTATTATTGCTTTTATGTTTTTGAGTTGTATGTGTTCCTTATGTATTTTTGATATGAATCCCTTATGAAATTGATGGTTTATAGAAATTTTTCCCATGTAGGTTTTTGATTTGTCAATTTCTTTTTTCTACAGAAACTTCTTCGTATGATATAATCACAGTTCTTTTATCTTTCTTTTTCTTAGCTATGCTTTTGTGTCATATCTAAAATGTACAATGTCAAGATTGGAGATGAGGAACTGGTTTCTGTTTTCTTCTAGAAGCTCTATGGTTTTGGTTTCTTTATGTAAGTGTGTCAGCTAAGAATCCAAGTCAGTTCTTTGAATGACTACTTTCCCTCATGTCATTTACTGGAAAGATTATCACTATATTCTTACTTTTCTTCAAAGATCATCTGACTTGATAAGGCCTTATTTTTGGGCTCCCAGTTTTTCTTGAAATGAGCAGGGTAGTCCTACGGGACTGAGACCAACTGAGTGGACTTGAAGAAGGAGGACAATGTTGGTGGCTTGAACAGTCTACTTGACTCAGCTTTTCAACCAAGTTTGGAGATCAGAGAAAATTGCATTTTAAGTGCTCCTTAGCAATGAAAACTATTTTTTTTAAAAATGGATATTTTATTTATTTACATTTTAAATGTTATCCCCTTTCCCAGTTTCCTCCCTGGAAACCCCCTATCCCATTCACCCTCCCCCTGCTTCTATGAGGGTGCACATTCACCCACTTGTTCACCTACTCCTGCCTCCCTGCCCTAGCATTCCCCTACACTGGGGCATCGAGCCTTCACAGGACCAAGGACCTATCCTCCAATTGATGTCTGAAAAGGTCATCCTCCACTACATATGTAGCTGGAGCCATGGGTCCCTCCATGTGTAGACTTTGGTTGGTGGTTTAGTTCCTGGGTGTTCTTGGGGGTACTGGTTGGTTGATATTGTTGTTCTTCCTATGGGTTGTAAACCCTTTCAGCTTCTTCAGTCTTTTCTCTAGCTCCTCCATTGGGGATCCGGTGCTCAGTCCAATGGTTGGCTGAGAGCATCTGCATCTGTATTTGCCAGAACATATCAGAAGATAGCTATATCAGGCTCCTGTCATCCAGCACTTCTTGGCATCAGCAATAGTGTCTGATTTTGGTGACTGTATATGGGATGGATTCCCAGGTGGGGCAGTCTCTGGATCGCTTTTTCTTCAATCTCTGCTCCACACTTTGTCTCTGTATTTCCTCCTGTGAGTATTTTGTTCCCCCTTCTAAGAAGGACTGAAGCATCCACACTTTGGTCTTCCTTCTTCTTGAGCCTCACATGGCCTGTGAATTGTATCTTGGGTATCCTGAGCTTTTAGGCTAATATCCACTTACCAATGAGTGCATACCATGTATGTCCTTTTGTGACTGGGTTACCAAACTCAGGATGATATTTTCTAGTTCCATCCATTTGCCTAAGAATTTCATAAATTCATTGTTTTTAATAGCTGAGTAGTAGTCCATTGTGCCAATGTACCAAATTTTCTGTATACATTCCTCTGTTGAAGGACATCTGGGTTGTTTCCAACTTCTAGCTATTATAAATGAGGCAGATATGAACATACAGGAACATGTGTCCTTGTTATATGTTGGAGCATCTTTTGGGTATATTCCCAGGAGTTGTATAGCTGGGTCCTCATGTAGTACTATATCCAGTTTTTGGAGGAACTGCTAGACTCATTTCCAGAGTGGTTGTATCAGTTTGCAATCCCACCAATGATGGAGGAGTGTTTTTCTTTCTCCACATCCTCACCAACATCTGCTGTCACCTGAGTTTTTGATCTTAGCCATTCTAATTAGTGTGAGGTAGAATCTCTGGGTTGGTTTGGTTTGCATTTATCTGATGACTAAGGATGTTGAACATATCTTTAGGTGTTTCTCAGCCATTCGGTATTCCCCAGTTGAGAATTCTTTGTTTAGCACTGTACTCCATTTTAAAATAAGGTTATTGGTTTTCTGGAGTCTAACTTCTTGAGTTCTTTGTATATATTGGATATTAGCCCTTTATGGATACATAGCAAACCAGTAGCCAACATCAAACTAAATGGAGAAAAACTTGAAGCAATTCCAGTAAAATCAGGGGCTAGACAAGGCTAGAGTGGGCTCTCTTTCTACTTATTCAGTAGAGTGCTCAAAGTCCTAGCCAAAGCAATTAGATAACAAAAGGAGGTCAAAGGGATACCAATTGGAAAGGAAAAAGTCAAAATATCACTATTTGCAGATGATCTGGTAGTTTACTTAAGTGAACCCCAAAATTCCACCAGATAACTCCTACAGCTGATAAACAACTTCAGCAAAGTAGCTGGATATAAAATTAACTCAAACAAATCAGTAGTCTCCCTCTACTCAAAGAATAGACAAGTTGAGAAAGAAATTAGGGAAAAAAACACCCTTCACAATAGTCACAAATAATATAAAATACCTTGGTGTGACTCTAACCAAGCAAGTGAAAGATCTGTATGACAAGAACTTCAAGTCTCTGAAGAAAAAAAATCAAAGATGTCAGAAGATGGAAAGATATCCCATGCTTGTAGATTGGCAGGATCACTACAGTAAAAATGGCCATCTTGCTGAAAGCAATTTACAGATTCAATGCAATCCCCATCAAAATTCCAACTCAATTCTTCATAGATTTAGAAAGAGCAATTTGCAAATTCATTTGGAATAACAAGAAACCCATGATAGCAAAAGCTATTCTCAGCAATAAAAGAACTTCTGGGGGAATCACCATTTCTGACCTCAAGCTGTATTACAGAGCAATAGTGATAAATTGACGTACCATAACCATGTCTCTGTCCGTCCATCTAGTTACCTTATCTTAACTTCTGGGTCTTTACTTGAGTGTGTGGATACCAGTGAAACTGTTTCCTCGATTTTGATAGGTCACCTTTTTTCTGTCGTAAAAGTTATTTACCACGACCAAGTTGACCGACAGTCGTACATCTTCTTACGTTTAACTGGGTAAGAATTCTCCTTGTGCAAAGCTCAAGTCCAAATGGATCAAGGACCTCCACATAAAACCAGATACACTGAAACTAATAGAAAAGAAAGTGGGGAAGAGCCTCGAGCACATGGACACAGGGGAAAAATTCCTGAACAGAACACCAATGTCTTAATTTCTAATATCAAGAATTGACAAATGGTACCTCTTAAAATTGCAAAGCTTCTGTAAGGCAAAGGACACTTTCAATAGAGCTATTATGTTTTTAAGAGTCAAAATAAGAAAAAAAGATTCAGAAACCCTGAAACTATTTATTTGGAGGCCTGAGTCAGATTAAATTTCTTTTGGACAGGGGTGTACAGAGGATGACAAAGACAGTAAGAGATTTAAGGAAAGTGGCCATTAGAGCAACATGGAGACCCTGTGCACCTGAGGTGGAGACCCCGTGCACCTGAGGTGGAGAGCCCATGTACCTGAGGGGGAGAGTAAAGGAGGCATTATCTATGGAGAGATTAGCCTGAAGGCTTGGTGATGAAGGCAAGGTTTCCATGAGCTATGCCACTTCCTTTTGTGATAGGACCTCACTATGCTCTGTCTGGCTTTGATTTTATGATACTCTTACTTCTGCCTCTCTAGGGCTAGAATGGCTGAAGCATACCACTGTACTTGCTGACCTACAGTGTACACCTTTGCTCATGGCTGTCTGATAATAAATCTCCCAGGAAGTTCAGCTACTCAAACAGGAATGCTCGGAAGTCTGCTGTTTGAAGCATGAGGGCATGCTGTTCAGAAGAACAATTGTACTTGTCTAACATAATATGGTGATTTGTCCACTTCTTTTTGGGGGTCCTTCAAAACAGAGGGAATCTTTTTTTTTTTTTTTTCCTGACTCGAATGGATACTGGTAGTGTGAATAAATTCTTACCATGGCAAAGATGGAGATTCTTTTTTTTTTCTCTTTATTAGATATTTTCTTCATTTACATTTCAAGTGTTATCCAGAAATTTCCCCATACCCTCCCCCATCTCCGCCCTGCTCCCCTACCCACCCCCTCCCACATAATGGCCCTGGCGTTTCCCTGTACTGGGGCA
>LR752424.1:0-81987 GCA_902729485.2 Mus minutoides | reverse complement strand
GCTTACCTCCTGCCATCCCTGCCCAAGGAGACCTGGTGTTGGTGGAGACCAGAAGGGAGCGTCAGTCTTGTCCTGGGCCTTTCTCAATCTCCTGCTGGTGTCTCAGGTCGCTCGAGATTGGGCCAGAACAGATGCTGAGTTCAGCTGCTCACCAGTGGTCCTTAGATTGCTAGGAGAGTCCCGCTGGAAACCTGGGTGAGTGTGAGGCACCCAGGCCTTGTGCTCTGCGCTGGAGCGGAGCGGTGTGGACTGGAAGGGAAGGGGTCCGCTCTCCGCCTGTCTATCTCCTGGCTGTAGACTCAAGTCCCACAAGTTTGGACTGGAACAGATGTGTGTTCCTCTTACCAGTGGTCTGGAGAATGCTGGGAGGGTCCCGCTGGAAACCTAGGTGGGTGCGCAGCACCCAGGCCTTGCGCCCTGCGCTGGTGTGGACCGGAAGGGCCATTTCAGATTTTCTTAATTAGGATACTGTCCCAGTGCCCTCTAGTTAGTCTGGCTAAGGGTTTGTCTATATTATTTATTTTCTCAAAAAAGAGCTTCTGATTTGGTTAATTCTGTGTATAGTTCTTTTGTTTCTATTTGGTTGATTTCAGCCTTGAGTTTCATTATTTCCTGCCATCTATTCCTCTTGGGTGAATTTGCTTCTTTTTGTTCTAGAGTTTTTAGGTGTGCTGTCAAGCTACTAGTGTATGCTCTCTCTAGTTTCTTTTTGGAGGCACTCAGAGCTATGAGTTTTCCTCTTAGGACTGCTTTAATTGTGCCCCATAAGTTTGGATATGTTGTGACTTAATTTTCATTAAACTCTAAATAGTCTTTAATTTCTTTCTGTATTTCTTCCTTGACTAAAGTATCATTGAATAGAGTTTTGCTCAGCATCTACGTATATGTGGGCTTTCTATTATTTATGTTGCTATTGGAGATCAACCTTAGTCCGTAGTGATCTGATAGGATGCATGGAATTATTTCAATATTTTTGTATCTGTTGAGGCCTGTTTTGTGACCAATTATATGGTGAATTTTAGAGAAGGTACCATGAGCAGCTGAGAAAATCCCTTTGTTTTAGGATAAAATGTTCTATAGATATAAATTAAATCCATTTGTTTCATTACTTCTGTTAGTTTCACTGTGTCTCTGTTTAGTTTCTGTTTCCAAAATTTGTCCATGTATGAGAGTGTGATATTGAAGTCTCCCATTATTAATGTGTGTGGTGCAATGTGTGTTTTGAACTTCACTAAAGTTTCTTTAATCACTGTGGGTTCCCTTGCATTTGGAGCATAGATGTTCAGAATTGAGAGTCATCTTGGTAAATTTTACCTTTGATCAGTATGAGATGTCCCTCCTTATCTTTTTTGATAACTTTAGGTTGAAGGTTGATTTTATTTGATACTAGAATGGCTACTCCAGCTTGTTTCTTGGACAATTTGCTTTGAAAATTTTCGTGCAAATTTTTACTCAGAGGTAGTATCTGTCTTTGTCCCTGAGGTAGGTTTCTTGTATGCAGCAAAATGTTGGGTCCTTTTTATGTAACCAGTCTGTTAATCTATTTCTTTTTATTGGGGAATTGAGTCCATTGATATTAAGTGATATTAAGGAAAAGTTGTTGTTGTTTCCTGTATTTTTGTTGGTAGAGCTGGAATTTTGTTCATGTGGCTATCTTCTTGTAGGTTTGTTGAAAGATTACTTTCTTGCTTTTTCTAGAGCTTAGTTTCCCTCCTTGTGTTGGAGTTTTCCCTTTATTATCCACTGAAGGGCTGGACTTCTGGAAAGATATTGTGTAATTTGGTTTTGTCATGGAATACCTTGGTTTTTCCATCTATGGTACCTGAGAGTTTTGCTGGGTATAGTAGCCTGGGATGGTATATGTGTCTGTATGACATCTGCCCAGGATCTTCTAGCTTTCATAGTCTCTGGGGAGAAGTTTGGTGTAATTCTGATAGGTCTGCCTTTATATGTTACTTGACCTTTTTTTCCCTTACTGCTTTCTTGTTTTTGTGCATTTGGTGTATGAGAGGAGGAATTTCTTTTCTTATCCAACCTATTTGGAGTTCTGTAAGCTTCTTGTATGTTCATGGGCATCTCTTTCTTTAGGTTACAGAAGAGTTCTTCTATAATTTTGTCGAAGATATTTACTGGTTCTTTAAGTTGGAAATCTTCCTTCTAGTCTATACCTATTATCCTTAGGCTTGGTCTTCTCATGGTGTCTTAGATTTCCTGGATGATTTGGGATAAGATCTTTTGCATTCACATTTTCTTTGATTATTATGTCAATGTTTTCTATCATATCTTCTGCAATTGAAATTCTCTCTTTTATTTCTTGAATTCTGTTTGTTTTGCTTGCATTTATAATTTCTAACCTCTTTCCTCTGTTTTGTATCTCCAAAGTTGTCTCCCTTTGTGATTTCTTTATTGTTTGTACTTCCATTTTTAGATCCTGGATGGTTTTGTTCAATACTTTCACCTGTTTGGATGTGTTCTCCTAAATTTCTTTAAGGAAGTTATTTATGTCCTTTTTAGAGTCCTCTATCAACATCATGAGAAGTGACTTTAGATCCATATCTTGTCTTTCTGGTGTGATGGTGTATCCAGGCCTTGCTATGGTGAGTGAGTTAGGTTCTGATTATGCTAAGTAACCTTGGTTTCTGTTGCTTCTGTTCCTATGCTTGCCTCCTGCCATCTGATTATCTCAAGTACTCCCTGCCCTCAATATATCTGATTATAGCTTATCCTTCCTGTATTCCCAGTTGAGTTAGAACTTCTCAGAGTCCAGCTTTCTTTGTGATCCTGTGATTCTGGGATCCTGTGATACTGAGATTCTGGGTGAGACAGACTTCATGGCAGTCAAGCTTCTTCTGAGACACTGAGATCCTGGTGTGTCCTGGGATCCTGGGATCCTAAGATCATGAGCATGTTAGAGTGCCTAGAAGTGGTAGCTCCTTTGGGCATTGAAGGTTTCTCTGCTGAGTTCTAAACCAAAGTAGACCAGTGATCACCAGAATGAGCCTGAGACACTGATTGGGCAGGGTTCCTGTGTCTGTGCTCCAGCTATCCCCAGGTACCCTTGCTTCTATTGGAATAGATGTCGTATTCCACTTACCAGTGATCCTAAGATCCTGGGTGTGCTAGAGTACCTGTGGAATAGAGAGTCCTCTGGAGACCATGGGACTGCCTGCCATGTTTTGGGACCCGAAACTTTTCAAGTAGTTAAATGGACACAGTCAAAGGGATCATTGTATCCATTTATATTTTATATAGGCTCTGCATTATTTTCAAAGTCTCTCAAGTACAAATATCTCTCTGAAGGCATTTCTTTGTCCATTTTCATGTATTGACTCTTTTTTTTTTCAGATAGTACAACAGATGTATTATGTAAAATACAGATACATGTGAAATCATTCTCAAGTTCTCTCTCATTGCTAAAACGGTACATGATTTGTTTGGAGGTGTGATAATTTGAATGGATTTTACACCTGTTTGTCTCATGGTATCTTTTATTTGCATCAAGCCAAATCTATTATGATGAGAATAGAAAGTTATTTATTCTAGAATTCATGAGACCCAGAAATAAAACCACATACTTACTGTCACTTGATCTTTGACAAGACAAAAGAAAGTATCTTCAATAAATGATGCTGGTCTAACTGGCTGTCTGTATGTAGAAGAATGAAAATAGACCCATATTTGTCACCTTGTACGAAGATCAAGTCCAAGTGGATCAAAGACCTCAACATAAAACCAGATACACTGAATTTAATAAAAGAGAAATTGGGAAAGACTCTTGAACTCATTGGCACAGGAGAGAAATTTCCTAAACCGAACTCCAATGGCTCATGCTCTAAGATCAAATTTGATTAAATTGACTTCATAAAATTGGAAGGCTTTGTAAGGCAGTGGACAGAGATGATTAGACAAATTGACAACCTACTGGTTGCCACTAACCCCACATCCAATAGAGGGCTAATATCCAAAATATAGAAAGAACTCAAGAAGCTAATCACCATAAACCCAAACAACCCAATCAAAAACTGGGGTATAGAAGTAAACCAGGAATTCACAACTGAGGAGTCTCAAGTGGTTGAGAAGTGTCTAAAGAAATGTTTAAATGCCTTAGTGATCAGAGAAATGTAAATCAAAAGGAGCCTGAGATTCCACCTTACACCACTCAGAATGGCTAAGATCAAAATCTCAGGTGACAGCACACGTTGGAGAGGATGTAGAGAAAGAGAAACACTCCTTCATTGCTGGTGGGAATGCAAACAGGTACAACAATTCTGGAATTCAATCTGAAGGTTCCTTAGAAAATTGGAAATAGATCTACTGGAAGACCCAATTATAGTATTCTTCAGAATATACCCAAAAGATTCACTACCATGCCACAAGGGCTCATGTTCCACGATATTCATAGCAGACTTATTCGTGATCACCAGAAGCTGGAAACAATCTAGATATCCCACTGATAGAATTATGGATACAGAAAAGGTATCCATCTACCTGCTACATCTACTACAGTAGTGAGAAACGTGACAGGCCCCCAAAACTTGGGCACTGTCCCAAGGAGAAAAGTTCAAGTAAACTTAGTCTCCTGGAACTGTGGAATCTTGTATAATGAATGCTCCAATGTCCTTGCTTTAGTTGGTAAATGGATCTGTGTGCTTTCCCTTAATATTGCTTTATTATAAGTGCTCCTAAGGATTGATTTTTTTTGACATACAGCTAAATTAGATTCTAGGCAGTCCTTGATCCGACCCTGGACATGGATAGCTAAGTTACTGCCCTACACAGGAATTTACCATTATCTAGGAAGAAGGAAGTTTGTGATCTAAGGAGGAACCAGAGTAGATACTTAGAACTATAGATAGCTGAGTTACACCCACACACAGGTATTTACAATGGCCCAGAGGTTAGCACTTGAAATGTAAATGAAGTAAATATCTAATTTAAAAAAATGGCCCAGAGGGAAGGTGGACTATACAAAAGACTAGAATAGGAACTATGGCAAGGGCATGAATCACTAAGTTTAAGCTGACCTTAGGTGGGGATGTTTTTTATCCCAGCTGTTTCCTGCCAGTCCTTCCCTGTTTGCATTCCTCTGTTTTATGTGAGAATCTGGTAATCTCACTGTACCTTGCCAGTGTGTCACCTAACTTCCCTATTTTCTTCTGTATAAAAAGTTTTATGCTCAATTTGACAAATTACATTCAGAT
Source organism: Mus minutoides (assembly GCA_902729485.2). Lineage (NCBI taxonomy): Eukaryota > Metazoa > Chordata > Mammalia > Rodentia > Muridae > Mus > Mus minutoides. The sequence goes on along the minus strand of LR752424.1, from coordinate 76,786 downwards.
CCACACGCTCTTGTGTCGAGTCTGTTTGTCACCCCACTTTTGCTGACTTCTTTGCCGACCTACAACCAGAAACCCATCCACGCAGATAGGAGACCCAGAAGGGGTTAGTCTACAGCATTCAGCTATTAAGAAAGGACATCCTGGGGGCTGGTGAGATGGCTCAGTGGGTAAGAGCACCCGACTGCTCTTCTGAAGGTGATAAGTTCAAATCCCAGCAACCACATGGTGGCTCACAACCATCCGTAACAAGATCTGGCTCCCTCTTCTGGAGTGTCTGAGGACAGCTACAGTGTACTTACATATAATAAAATAAAATAAATCTTTAAAAAAAAAAAAAAAAAAAGGACATTCTGACTTTTGCAGGCAAATGAATGGACCTAGAAAATATCTTCCTGAGTGAGAAAATTTAGACCCAAAAGGACATCCATGGTATGTACTCACTAATAAGTGGATATTAGCCAACAAACAAACAGACAAACAAGCAAATAAACCAACCAACAAAAACCCATACAGAATACACAAGATATATTCCACAGAATTCAAAAGGCTCAACAAGCTAAGTGCCCAAGTGAGGATATTTCAGTTCCACTTTGGAGAGAGAAGAAAGCAATCAGAGATGGAGAGAGGGAGGGACTTGGGAAGGAAAGTGTATGGGGTGGGGGGCAGTAGGAGGGAGAGATTGGAACCTGATTTGGTATTGGGTGAGGTAAAAGGAATGAAGTCCTAAGGGCCAGCAGGAAGAATGTAAACAGGCAACCTCAGGAAATAGGAGGTTGGGAGGACCCCCAGAATGCACTGGAGACCTAGGAGGTAAGAGACTCCCAGGACTCATAGCAAGAGATGAAATGCCTGACAGTAGGGAGAGGGAACTTATAGAGTCCACCTCCACCCGGAAGACAGGACATCAAGTGAGGGATGGGAGTGCCATTCCACAATCACACCTCTGACCCACATTTGTTTCTTTCTGAAAGAATTACAGGGATGGAAATGGAGAGTATCCTGAGGAAAAGAAGGTCCAAGTCCAGGCCCAAATTGGGATCCATTTCAAGGGTAGGTCCCAAATTACCGAGGCAATGGAATGCTCAGAAATTGGGATCTATCAGGACTGCCCTCCGAAAGACCCAACAAGCAGATGTATTTAGTTGCACCCCATCAATGGACAGAAGCTGCTGACCCTTGTTGTTGAATTAGGGAGGGCTGAAAAAAGCTGAGGAGAAGGGCGATTCTGTAGGAGGACAAGCAGTCTTAATTAATTCTGGACACCCGAGATCTTTCAAATACTGGTCCACCAAATAGACAGCATATACCAGCTGATATGAGGCCCCCAACACACATACAGTAGAGGACTTCCAGGTCTGTGTTTATTCAGAGATGATGCACATTACCCTCAAGAGACTGGAGGCCTCGTTGAGTTTAGAGGTTAGGTGTGGTGGGGGGTGGGGTCATCCATTTGGAGACATGGTGGGGTGGGGAAGAGGTGTGGTATATGGCGCAGTGGAAGAGTGGATAGGGAGGAGCAGGGAGTGTAATATGGAGTGTTAAAAGGGAATTACAAATAAAATTAAATTTTAAAATTTATATTTATTGATATTCTATATGTATAAAAAGAATAATGAATTCTCTTTCGGGTTATAATTATACTCATAACATATTATCCCACTAAAAAATCGAAGACAGACATTGCCTGGAGCTTAAAATCATGTTTTTTCTAGACTGAAAATAGTCACTGACCTGTGATAGTTTTAGAAATTAACATCTATTTATAATTAATGATTGTAAACAGTAGGTTTTTATTCTATGCAGAATATAGTAGAAATTTCACACAGTGATCCATTTCTGTAACCAAGTTTGAAATGTTTACATGTTAAGAATTTGATACCAATTTTGTAACAGATTTCAACAATAACTTATCATCTAAAAATGTAATTTAGCTCCTACCTGTCCTGACTCCCTGATACCATATAACTACAACTCCAAAACTATTTTGATTGAAAGGTAAATGTTATGTTCAATGTATGGACATAAGTGTGCCTTCAAGAAGTTTTCTTTGAGAATCACTGAAGTAAATATGTACAGTCTACGCTATGTCAGAAAAAAAATAATAATGGAAAAATTTGGAGTAGTGCTGTAGTATTTATTTTGAAAATTTGAATTTTTCTTACTGTGATATGTCAAAAAACAGCTTGAGAAGAATGAAATTTTGTTTCTTTATGCAGGACTCAATCAATCCCAGTTTAGCTGAGGGTAGAGTCACTTGCTTATTTGAGTCCCTATGTAGGAATATTGACAACTACATACAGACAAACTGACAGCACCTGACTCAGTTCACCATGTGTCATTATACACAAACATCATCAATGTGGCTGCACTGCATCACCCTGCAGATCAAGACTTCTTTTACTACAGCTATCTATAACCCCTGGTTCCCAAGCAAAATCTTTTTACTCTGGTTTTCATACTCATAATTCAGATGAAATTGATGCTTATTCTTAAAAAGAGTTTTGTATATATGCAAGCTCAAGGAAATTATACAAATAGACATATGAGAACACATACAAGATAAAGTATATATATTCTAGTACTGTTTAAAATAATGAAGTTAAAATAACTTGAGATTGACTCTCCATGTTGCACACTCTCCTTCAATGTAGTTTATGTGAAATCATGGTTCCTCCATCACTTATAGACCGTTGATGATTTTGGCTGATGGATATTGACAGCTAAGGTATTATTGAATAAGTTAATATATCATGAGCACTAAACACTAGATATATTTTAGCTTAATTGATAAAGAATTAATAGTTCCATATAGTAATAAATATGGAAATTTCACCATTTTGTATGTTGATAATGATCATATTTTGTCCTAATGTAGAATTGTGTATTAACCATGTTCCTGGGTTAATTCAAAATAAACATCTAATAATAGTGGTCTAATAATCTAATAATACCATGGCTCATCTGCTGTGCCTAGTTGTCTTGTAGAATCACCAGAATTCTAGATAAGTGTAGTGGGAGAGCTACTGCATGTAAGAAGTTGGTTTTCTCCTCATCATATGTGCTTTGTTTTGAACTAAATGCAAATATTTCTTGAAATGAAATTCAGCTCTTTGAAAAATTCAACTGATTCTGTTTCTCCTTTAGCTTTAAAATAAAAGCTATACAAAAAGAAAAATAGGACTTCTCAAAAATCCTATCAAATAATCCTTGGAAAGATTATCTTTACAAACATATTGGTATGTTATGATGTATATTTTTGATGATTAAATTATAAAACAGATTTATACTGATTAAAAATATTTTTAATGAATATGTATATGTCTGAATAAATTTCCACAAATACATAGGACAGATTTTAATCAGTATACACAAAAGTTAGATTTGGAGACTGAAAAAAAGATATTATTCTAAGAAGTAATTATAAATAAGCATGTTTATAGCATTAGAAATATTAAGATAAAATTAGTATTTCATTAAAGACAATAAATTTTTGCTCTGAAATTTTCAACTATTTATCCAAAACATGATTTACCCAACTAAGGCAACTTCCAAAATTTTGTGACAACTATTTCTGTGAATTTTATTCTACTTAGTAAGTTATCCATATCAGCCATGTGGCTGTGATCCTTAATAATTCTTTCATATTTTATTTACAAAACTAGCATATGACACTGAAATGCCAATTAGGCAAGGTGAATGTATTGTTTTGATGCTTCGACTCTTTTCCTTTCACAAATTATTATGTCCAAAGTAACATTTCTTCTTCTGGAATTATTTAATGCAGGTACTTCTGAAGTATACAGTCCCCCAACTTATCTAGCTACATTTATAATATATCCTCTATTACCAGCCAGAGAAAATTTAAATCTTGTATTTTTGTCTCAGTGAGTGCTTATGGTACCAATGGAATGCAGAAGAGAAAATGATTTAGCATAAAACAGGAAGCAGATTATGAGTTATTCTGAGTGAAGCAAATAGGCAATGATGGAGACTTCAATAAATAGAAGATTGAAGGCTGAACAGCCGCACACATATGTACTTTGGAGAGATGCAGAGTCAGGAATAATCATGGCTATTACAGTCCTGGGATGGTGTTTCTTGCCTGTCAACTTGTGAATTAAGAGATGTATGGATGTGTCTGTGGGAGTATTTCATAGTAGATATACATGTGGCAAACAATCCAAAGATGAAAAGTTTCCCTGAATGTAAGTGGGACTGTCTAATTTTCAGTGCTATGGACAGATTAAATGGAAAAAAAAAAAACACCAAAAATAATCAAATAATTTAACATTTCACTGGCATGTTTGTTTTTTGTTTGTTTGTTTGGTTTTTGTTTGGTTTTGGTTTTGGTTTTTTGGTTGTTTTTGTTGTTGTTGTTGCTGTTTTTTTTGGCTCCACACATGTGTAAGCTATCTTGTTCAAGCATAAACTTTCTACCATTTTGAATGGAACATTTTGAAATGATTAACTAATACAAAATATTTCAGTTGTTTCAACCAGACATTTTCTTACATTCAACTAATTACATTACTAATTATACAACTAATTATGCCTACTAATTACATTCAGTGATTAGCATTTGGGAGGAAGAGGCTGGAAGTCCTATGGAAGTGTAAGGGCAATCTGGTCTGCATAGTGAGTTCTAATATGGTCAGGACTAAATAGAGAGAACCTGTCCCAAAACCCAACAAAGAAAAATTGATTAGCATAGAAAATTGTTATCAGCAGGGAAGTGGTGGTTCTGATTATTGACTTTATAATTTGGAAGATTTAAGACTAGTTCATGCATAGGATTTGGAAATGTTTAGAGAAGCCAACTTAAAAAAAAAAAGTATAGAATCATATAAGCAGATATAAACAGACCATTGGGAAGGAAGCTAAGATGATGAGGATGTCAACAAAAATTCAGATATTGAAGATCATGCTCATGAGATTTCAGGTAAGAACAAAACTTTTGAGAAATGAAGTCGTGGTAGCATCAATCACATCCTGGTAAACAATGTATTTATGTTTTGCCAATGTCCTGATATTTTATAAGAAGCTCAAACTGAATGTGATTCGTGACTTAAAGAGGAGGAAATAGTAATTAAAGATAAGAAATAATCTGAGTGTGATCAATATTAATTTTATGCATTTATTATAATATAAAATTATACACCTTAAATATTGACAGTAACTTTGTGTTAGTCTATAATCACAGGTTTTTTTTTTCCCATTTGCAACTCTGTACCCAAAATAAAACTCAGGGGCTTAATATTGTTTACAGGTCCCTTGGCCATAAGCTCGACTACTTCCCCAACTAATTCTTAACTTATTATCCCTTTTATTCTAACCTGAGTTCAGCTAAGGGGCTGGTTACCTCTTCCTGGTCTCCATGTCCTCATTGAAATTACTCTCTCTCTCTCTCTCTCTCATTCTTTATAAGCAGGGAGTGTCAGGTAGAAGTCTCAACTTCTAATCTTGTATCAGCTTATTGGCCATTAGATTTTTATTGACAGGTGATGCTTCCATACAGAACATGTTAATTTTATGTACATTGGTCAAAAAGCAAAAGCTAAGTTTAAGGACTTCAACTTTGTTTGATAATTATCCCTCATTTATACAGTTAATTATTATACTGTTATTGTTAATGTATATAAATAGTTTATTAACAATTTAAAAGTAAAATAGACTAAAATGTGAAAACATGCATATCTGCATTGGAAACCACAGAGAACGTGAAATGTCCGTAAAGACTAGAAAGCTGCAATGATGGAAATATCTGTGCGATTACTTTCCTTGATGAGTTTTCACGAATTAATTTGTTATACATGAGGATTAACTACTTTAGGTTATCCAGTGTTCTAAGCTATTTGTTTTCTAAAGCTAAGCAACCTTAGAAACCTGTAGATATGCTTGTCTGTTTAAAGATAAATTCCATCTGTAGGGTGCACTACCAAGCATCAAGTTTTTAAGAAGCAAGAAGCTGGTTTGACAAAATGATCCAGTACAAAGTAAGTTTGGAAGTTTTGTGTTTTTTCTTTTCTTTTCTTTTCTTTTCTTTTCTTTTCTTTTCTTTTCTTTTCTTTTATTGCATCTATCTTATCTTATCTTATCTTATCATTTATCTTTATTTTACGATTATGGCTGTTTTAGTAAATGATTGTTTTTGTACCTTGTTCATGCCCAATGTCCATGCAGGCCAGAGAGGGTATAAGATCCTTGGAACTGGAATTATGGATGGTTGTTAGCCATCATGGTAATACTGGGAACCAAAACTGTGTACTCTGAAAGAGGAGAGAGTGTTCAACCAATTGAGCTATCTTTTCAGCCTCAAGAGTGGCAGTTTTGTAAGGATGCTTTCTAGCACAGAAGTTTGGTTTTATCTTGCAAGCTTATTACCTAACATTCTATTATGATTTCATGAAATACTTTTTATTTCTTTGATTTCATTCCTTTTCTCAGAAGTGTAGTATTAAAATTGTATTTGGAAATAGAGATGTATCTATCACAGTCTTTATAAACTAAGACTGACTACAAAAGGCAAGGTCACCTTTCTATTATTCTAGTTCAATACCACAGCATTTTTCTCTTTTTAAAAAACCATAAATCTCATTTATAAGCAACAATCAGTTGTGAAGGACAAGAAACTCTTTAAAAGACAAGGAATAAAGTAGGTGATTTATATAGGTATGAACTAATTGACATATAACAGCCAGAAACAACTAAACAATAAAAAGTGAACAGTTTTTATATTTTCCTGTGTATAGAAAAATGGAACTCTTTGGATATATCTGAAAAATTATTTACCTGGTTATGATTTCAAAAAATGAAGGAAAAATTATTAATAAGACTCTTGCCAATATATTTTGTTTGGAGTGGAAGAGATTTGCAGAGAAGTATTAAACTACTATGACATCCAGGCTGAGGTGTGGAATGTCTAAAGAAGGACAAAAATGTGCTTCCTCTGACATTGTGAAGTGTGGTTCAAACACTTAAGTCATCTACAGAAGTAAATATTTTCCAAACTCAAAAGTGCCTTTGGTTATTTATGCTACATGAGTTTTAAAAACTACCTGAAATTATCAAAAACGCATGCAAATAATTGCAAATGAATTTGGGTATTGAAACTCTCTGCTTTGCCTTTGATCAATGATTTCTTTAAAATTCTACTACATGGTGCTATTATACAAGCATGGATAGCCTTCCTTAGCTCTTTTTCTTTATTCCAAAAATCTCAGCAACCTAACTACCCAAACATAGGCTGAACAAGGATAATGATAATCAACCTGAAGTCAATGGGGGAAATCCTAATACAAATAACTCAATACAACTAAAGAGTGCCAAGAGTGAAAGAAAATCTTCTCTAGGGAAGAGCTCAACAATTCAGTATTTATCCAAATGATGATGCCTAAGTACACATACAAATAATTACAAGGACAGAACAGGTTATATTTCAGAAAATATATTGCATATATGTATGAAACAACAAAGAAAAAGGCTCATACTGCAAAGAGAAAAAGAATGAATGGGAGGGTTTAAAGTGTAGGAAGGGAAAGGGAAATGCAATTAGATTTTCAAAGTAATAAAAATATTTATTGAAGTATGGTACATAATTTCAGCTTTAGAAAGCATGAGACAAAAAAAAAAAAAAAAAAAAAAAGCAAACCAAACCAAACCAAATCAAAACTAAACAAAACAAAATCTGCAGGTAAAGCTGTGAGACAATTTAATCAGTCTTTTCTCTGTGGGGTTGGGAGCATACTTCCAGGCTGTTTCTAATGTCTTCATTCTCACGACTGGAGATCTGTTAAATTTTTACTATTTATTCTGGTATAATAAAATTCTTATATTCTCACTTAATTCTAGAGTCTAATTCTCTTTATTTGGGTATTCAAATTTCCTCCGAATTCTTCAACCATTTTTTTTAGCCTTTCTATGCTATTCCTAAATTGCAGTTATGTTAATTTATGCTTTCACATTTTGTTTTCCTCAATCTGTCCTTTTCCCACATGGACAAAATAATTCTTGTAATTTTGAGACACATTTCTTTATAAATGCACCCAACGTGTCAAGCTCTTGATTTCTCTCCTATTTTAAGATATGTCTTTTAAAAATTATCTGTCAGTACCTCCACTGGCAGCCTGTTCCAGTTTTTGACATTTAACATTTTCAAATATATTGTAAGGGTCTTTGATTTGAGAAGAATGATATTCTAGACTCAAATAGTATGAAAAAGCCAAGAGTGTTCATTCTGTAGAAATCCATGATGAAGGGGTATACAATTCACCATGATGGAACAGGATAAAGACAGAGGTGTGAGATACATAGGATCCACTTAAAGCCAATTAGTGAAATTTCAGGGAGGAGCAGGTGAGCTTTATCCTGATTAGTTGTCTCTATTTCCAGGGGTATGACTATCTCTGGGATTGGCTAGGGCTCCGGAAACTTTCCAGGAGGAGCCTAGAAACTATTTCTGACTTATCTGAACTGTTTGGCTTTGCCTCAGGCCAGATGACAAGGGAGCTCCTGATTGGCTGCCCACAGAGCTACAGTTTTTCCAGTAACTGCCTGGCCCAGACCTGTCCAGCACTTGGAAATACAAGCTTAGGCCTAGACTCTCAAACTACCAGTCTGGAGCCTATCATGGAGTCTGCTTGGCTTAGTCCTCTTAATATCAGATAATGTGATAAATAATTTTCAATACAATAATTAGCAGCTCTAAAGAAAATAAGTCTATATTTGTTACTCAACACTATTCTCAATAATATAAAAGAAAAAAATGTAAAAACCTACTGTAAAGTTACTTATATATGAAATTTGAGTGAGGATGCTCTCAGCTTCTTTTAAAACATTTTTACTAGCATATAAAATTATTCATTATAACAGGTTTTATTATGACATTTATACATTTATGTCATACACTTTGACCATATGCATTCCTTTCTAAGCCATGTTTTTTCTTCTTGCTGCTGCTGAATACATTGCTAGAGTTAGTTTGAGGCCAAACAGAGTAGTTTAGTCAGATGCAGAGAGAAGCCAGATTGAATCAGTCAGGTTGGAGGAGTTTGAGCCAGAAGAGCTGAGTTGAACCAGGCAGCCAGAGTTCAGAAAGAGCTAGAAAGGGTGAGTTTTTCAGCAGTAAGCCTCCAAGGTAACATTTACATAAGACAAGCAAGCATCAGTTTTATACAGGTCATCTTATGTTGTATACTGCCTCAAATCCTGGTCCAAGTGGGACCCACTGGAGCCCACAGGAACCAGGAACTGCTGAGCAGCTGGGGACATAACCCTTACAGTTTTCATCTGTGCCCTGGAGCTGACCCTGTGCCACAGCTATCTACACCCCAATCCTGTCTGGAGAGAGCTTGTCTCCCAGGAGTGCTGACACACCTAAGATCATAGATGAGACCATCACTACTGGCTCAATACCTGGCCCAAGTAGGACCTGCCCAGAACCCTTAGAAACCAGGAAGCAGGGAGTACCTGGGAACATGTAGCAAGAGACAAAATCCTTCCAGTTTCCATCTGCAGCCTGGAACTGATCCTGTGCCACAGCTATCCAGGTTACTTCTTAAAAACCACCAGTCAGTAGGAAAGCAGAAGTTACAGTTGTACCTAAAGACATTGTACTGGCTAGTTTTGTGTCAACTTGACACAGCTGGAGTTATCACAGAGAAAGTAGCTTCAGTTGAGGAAATGCCATCATGAGATCCAATGTAAGGCATTTTCTCAATTAGTGATCAAGGGGGAAAGTCAGGCCCCTTGTAGGTGGGACCATCTCTGGGCTGGTAGTCTTGGGTTCTATAAGAGAGCAGGATGAGCAAACTAGTGGAAGCAAGCCAGTAAGGAACATCCCTCCATGGCTTCTGCATCAGCTCCTGCTTCCTGACCTGCTTGAGTTCCAGTTCTGACTTCCTTGGTGATGAACAGCTGTATGGACGTGTAAGCTGAATAAACCCTTTCCTCCCCAACTTGCTTCTTGGTCATGATGTTTGTGTAGAAATAGAAACCTGGACTAAGACAGACATTTACTCATGAAAGTTTATGGTTTGGCTCCTAACACCAGCAAATCATTTTAAAAAGCAACAAGCTCTAAAATAGGGCCCCAATCAGATGTGTGCCAAGCTGGAAATCCCATTGCTTGTTTTCTGGCCTCTGTAAATGTGTGCTTGAATGCTCAGCAAATAAATGTGTGCTTGAATGCTCAGTGCTTCACCCTTCGGTCCTACTGCATAAGTGATGACTGTGTGACACTGGCTTGAACTTGAATAAAGTCCCTTGTTCTTTTACATTATAATTGACTCTTTAGTGATCTTTTGGTGCTTGTAAAATTAGCAAAACATCTTGGTGTGTTGGCCTGGAACACTAAGACCCTCTAAGACTCCAGATCTGAAAAATGTTAATACTAGCCTATAAAGAATTCCTGCCTGTATATCTGTGTGGAGCCGCAATAATTCTGTTCTGTTTTTCTGTGCCATGCAATACTAGTTATGTTCCATGTATCTATGCTGTACTGCCATCATTCCTTTTCTGTCTGTGTCTGTCTATGTGTCTATGGAGAATTGCTATTATTCTGTTCTGAAAAGAGGCCTAAACATTTGTATTTCATGGTTAGTGCGACTGGGGCAGAAGTGCTAGATAGTCATAATTACACAGGGCTGGAAGACACTAGAGGCAGGAGACCTCTAGTGTCTCAATCAGGACTGGGTATAGGCTTAGGTAGCCATGGCCACTTTTCCTCCTGAAGGAGGGTAGATAAATCTTTTTGTGTTTATGTTTGTTGGTGTTCCTGTTGAATAATTGTCTACTCTTGCATTTCTTGTTATGGGGCAACATTGACTTTGACAGATTTAGGATGGGAAAAGTACCTTTTACCCTTCCAGAATTATTTCTCAGTTAATTTAAAGATGGTAGAACCAGAGGACAGAACATTTCAGTAACCATTAGGAAACAGAAACTAATAAAGTTCTGTAGTTCTGAATGGTCAGGATTTAACATCATTTGGCCTTGCAGAGGCATTTCTGGGCTTTAGACTGGTGAAGGCCTTGAGAAGATCATTTTCACCTAAGTCTGGCCAACTGGATCACATATCCTATATACTGTTTTGGAGGGACCTACTAGAGGATACTCCTAACTGGCTTAAATCTTTTGACCCCAGACAATAGGCAGAAGTGTTCATTTTGGCTAACAAAACGACCAAGGATGAAAAAGCCAAGACACCACATTATCTACCTCTTCCTACACCAGCTCTCTATCTGGTCCTCCAGGGATGAATGGAGAAGGATGTCATTTTTCCACCCTCATACTGTTCTTCTCCTTAGGCAGAACAGCAACCTCTGCAGTCAGAACCCCGTGCAGTAGAAGGGACCTGGCTCACAGACTCAGAGCCTTCAAGGGGCAACTCTTGACCATGAATTCATTATCTTGCTCTTGGAGGCAGAGGACCTGGTTGATGATCAGGGGAACCAACCCCACTATTATTGGCCCTTTGCCACTAGTAATCTTTATAACCAGAGAACACAAAACTCCCCATTTTCAGATAATCTTTGAGATTTAGTTAATCTCTTGGAGACAGTCTACATTACTCACTTAATATGATAGACAACAGCTCTTACAGGCTATCTTCACTAGAAGAGAAGGGATGTAGATAAAGGCCAGGTCTCACTGGTGGATTTCCCTTGACATGCCTGGTTTGGGGCTTCAATACTGCTAAAGATAAGGGAAGACTCTTAGTCTACTGCCAGGCTCTTTTGGCAGGACATACCAGTTCAATATTTTGGCCAGGGTATATGGTATTAGTCAGGGACACAATGAGAGCCCTGCAGACTTCTTGAAGAGGGTTATGGAGACATTTCAACAATACATTCCCATTGATCCAGAATCACCAGAAGTGAAAGCCTCAGTAGCTCTAGCCTTCACCAACAAGGCAGCACCAAGTATCAAGAAAAGAACTCCAGAGGGTTGAGAGATTAAGAGAAAAGAGTCTGAGAGAGTTAGTGACAGTGAAAGAAAAACTGTTTAATAGAAAGGAGAGTATGGGGGAAAAGAAAATTAAGGGAGAAAACAAATGGAGCAAAGACAGAGGAAAGAGCAGAACCATCAGTCTCACAACCTTGCAAAGATCATGATGGCAGCCAAGGTCAAACCAGAGAACAATAGGAGATGCCTAAAACAGATGACTTCTAGAGAAAGAGGTAAAGGCAGTCCCAAGCTAAGAGATCATCCCTGTTTGGGAGAGAACCAATGTGTTTATTGTAAGAAGGCCACTGGATCAACAAATGCCCCAAGAAAAAGAAGTCCATCAAAACCATGGCCTTAGAGGATAGAGATGGTGATGTGGAATGGGGGGATGGGGTTTGGACTCTCCTCCTGAACCTGGGTAACTCTAAGAGTGGAGGGGAAACTTACCAGATTCCTTGTTAATAGTGGAGCTTTGATCTTCTCTTAATATGTAACTTAGATGGGTCACCTGTGGTTTGCAGGGTTAGGTCTTCTTAGTGGAGGCTAGATAACCCAAAATCCCCAGGGCCTCCAAGAGGTCCTGTGTGTACTACAGGCACACTTGTTTGGCATCTATTGCCATCAGGAGGTCATCCACATACTGCAAAGACAAATTAGAGTACTGGGTCTTGTACTCACTGAAATCTTCATGAAGGGCCTCATCAAAGATGATAGGTAAATTCTTAAATCCTTGGGGCAGACAGGTCCAAGTCAGCTGACTGCTAATCCGACACTCAGGATCATGCCATTCAAAGGCAAAGATGTCCTGGCTCTTGGGTGCCAAGGATAGGCTGAAGAAAGCTTCTTCAAATCCAGCACCATATTCCTTTGGCACTCGGGAGGAATAGCACTCAGAAGGATGTAAGGATTAGGGACTATTGGGGGGATCTCCAGGACTGGTTTGTTTACCTCTCTTAAGTCCACTGCTGGTCTGTAATCATTAGTTCTTGACTGGGAGGAAGGGGATGTTCCAGGTTTATTAAAATGGACTCAGGATCCCCACATTTAATAGCCTCCATGGCAATCAGGGCCATGAGGTACTATTCTCAGTCTCACTCAGTCTTTGGCCCTGGCTTGATATCAATCCAGATTGGGTTCCAATATTTAGGCATCCTGACTCTTTTACAGTATGTGGATGACCTCCTGGCGATTTTGAGCTATCTAGCCTCCACTAAGATGACACAACCCTGCAAACCACAGGTGACCTATCTAAGTTACATATTAAGAGAAGATCAAAGGTGACACTCTGAGACCAGGAAGGAAATTGTCCTGCACCTCCCAATGGTAAAGGAATTCTTGGAGCCCACTGGACTCTGAAGAATATGGATAACAGACCTGATGCTTTTCCCTCTTGAAGGAAGTATTTTAGTGGAACCCACAGTTAAGATACTTTTAATTGTAAAGACTTTGAATTTTAAGAGAGATTGAAATTTGAAGAATTTGCAAAGACTGTGGGACTTTTAAAGTTATTTAGATCTTGGGGATGAATAAGAAACTAAGGGTTGAGGCTTAATAGTGATGTGTTTGTCTGTCAAGTTGACAAGGGGTCAATTGTACTGGCTAGTTTTGTATGTCAACTTGATACAGGCTGGAGTTATCACAGAGAAAGGAGCTTCAGTTGAGGAAATGCCTCCATGAGATCCAATGTAAGGCATTTTCTCAATTAGTGATCAAGGGGGGGGGGTCCCTTTGTGGGTGGTACCATCTCTGGGTTGGTAGTCTTGGTTCTATAAGAGAGCAAGCTGATCAGGCCAGGGGAAGCAAGCCAGTAAAGAACATCCCTCCATGGCCTCTACATCAGCTCCTGCTTTCTGACCTGTTTGAGTTCCAGTCCTGACTTCCTTTGGTGACGAACAGCACTGTGGAAGAGTAAGCTAAATAAACCCTTTCCTCCCCAAGTGCTTCTTAGTCATGATGTTTGTTCAGGAATTGAAACCCTAAGACACTGCCCTAGACCAGAGAGACCTAGATCCCCTTTGGAATATGATGGTCAAGTCCTTTCAGGTCTCCAACACATCAAGTCCTGAATTAACAGGGTCACACTGGTTATGTTATAAGATAAGATCAAAGCCGTATTTTGAAGGCATAGCACTGATTGGGAACTTCACTGAAACTAAGGATCACAATGAATGCAGATGGCAACAAGGAGGGGCCAGGCTAACCTTACAATTAGCAGAAAGCCAAGGTACTTGCATAAGAACAGTTCCTGAGGCATTTGGCTAACTATGTAATCAGACTTATAAGATAAACTCAGATAATGAAAAATATTTATTGCTACCCACTGATGCCTAGTGGGCATGTACTACAGAGCTCACTCCATGTGCCCATGAGACCATATTACATCAAGATAAAGAATTCTGTGTACTTGTTCAGCTATTGCCTAGGATCATCTACCACATAGACAACTAAGTCCACATACTTCCTGGATGGAATATCAAACTTGGCCCCTACTAGGGTCAAGGGAAAACCAATCTTAGCCCTGACACTAGATCTCATGGGATTAAGTATAACTGACACTGGCACCAGGATAGCCTCCCCAGTGTGGCAAAACAAACGAGATACTGATATAGAAAGACTAAAGAAAGACGGCTATCACTTCCAGTGAGTCTGTAGGCTCCCTGGCAGAGGTAGTACTACAAAACAAAAGGGGCCTAGATGTGCTGTTCATACAAAAGGAGGACTATGTTCAAGCTTTAAAGGAGAATGTTGTTTCTATATTGACTGTTTAGGAGTAGTCAGAGAATCAATTGCCAAAGTTAAGATGGGCCTTGCTTAATGTAAGATAGAAAGAACAGTCCCAAGGATGGTTTGAATTTTGATTTAATAGTTCCACTTGATTAACTAATCTGATATCTGCCTTTCTGGGGCCACTTCTTATCCAGCTTATACTCCTTACTTTTGGCCCTGGCATCCTAAACAGATTGGTCCAATTCCTCAGAGAGGTACTTGGGGCTATTCAGTTTTTGGTCATCTGGAGTCACTATCAGTTCCTCCAAAACCTGGACAATGAGGCCTTCATGCTCCAGGATGCCACATGATTGGGCCTTCTATTTATCATAGAAAGGGGTGAATGAGAGACCAGGCCAACTTCTTCTTGGGTTAAGGGTCCAACTTGGAGAACCTGACTTAAGGTTGAACTCCATTTAACCACCTGGCCTGCACCTAGCACTGGTCTCCAGGTTACTCCCTAGCAATCACCAATGAGAAGAAAAGCAGAAGTTACATTGTACCTAAAGATATTTACTTATGAAAGTTTATGGTTTGGCTCCCAACACCAACAAATAATTTTAAAGGGCAACAAGTTCTAGAATAGACCCCCAATCAGATGTGTTCCATGCTGGAACCCCACTTACCTGTTTGCTTGCCTCTATAAATGCTTGAAACTGGAGCCAAGGCTTCACCCTCTCATCCTGCTTCATCAGTGACAACAGTGTGACCCTGGCTTAAGCTTGAATAAAGATTTTTTTTTCAATTTTATTGGAATTGGCTCCTAAGTAATATTTTGGGGCTCAAAAACAAGCACAACAACAGCTTTTCTCCCTGGTCTTTGCTACAGTTCCATGTTTTGTTTTTTTTTTTGTTTGTTTGTTTTTTTTTTTTATCAGATTCTGTCTGGTGCTTCTGCCTTGGCTTCCCTATTGTTGCAGAGTATTTGATCATTGTGTGAAGATAAGATTGTGTTGTTTACTGGGAAAAATTGTTTCTAGTTGTGGTGTTGTTCAGATTTAAAACACACTTTTAATCCCTCTGGCTGAAATAGAGACTCCACTTAGTATAAACAATATAAGTAAAGTTAGTTTGCATTAGAAAGTAATCATGTTTGAAAGCAATGTCTAATTGTGTAGCATATAAATGGATGAACCAGAGAAAGATTTGACAGAATAATATACGCTTAGGTCTCATATGAACAGAGAGAGGAAAGAGAGGTGACTTAAGAGAGAGCAGCACAGAGTAGAGAAGACGGATTTACTGGGAGAGTTTTACAGAGACAGACTGATGAGAGAACAAGATAGACACACATGAAGCCAGAGAATTACAAGTAGCCAGAAGATTAAAACAGATTGCGAGGAGTAGCTTTCAGCCCAGCAGAGCATAAAGTCAGAGGCTGAGAGGGAACCCAGATTGAGTCTGTCAGCTTGGAGAGGAGTTTGAGCCAGAACAGGTGACTTGACCGAGCCAGCCAGAGTTCAGAAAGAATCATAAAGAGTGAGCTTATTTAGCAGCAAGTGTCAGCATCTGAAAATATTCTAGGCCTAGATTACACAGAAGCTAGAAGATTCCAAGCCTAGGTCTAAGTTAGCAAACAGAAGCAGTTAGCCTCCAAGAGAATGATTACATCAGGTGAACAAAAGTGTCTTGTATACTAGATAGCAGAATATAATGATAAGTCAAATGAATTATTTCCTATACTGAGTTGGGATTTATTAGAAAAACAGAAAAATACCCTGGGCATACAATATTCAGGTCAGTGACAAGTTACTTTTGCAAACATCTTGGTACCACCCTGTATATGGTAGGCTTTTATCCTTGTCATAAAGTAGAAAGCAGATACAGAGGTACCAAACAGTCAGTCCATCCTTGAATGAGAAGATAGATACTTTAATTTGGGTGTATTAGACTTTATTATCTAAGTCTTGTGTATCCTTGCCTACTATGTTAATTATAACATAGGCTAGGTAAGACAACCAACCGATTTTCATCCCTGAGGATTGCACTGCTTTGTGCTAGGCACATGCCCTACAGGTGAGCTTTATCATAAGACTGGTGGTTTTGTTTGTTTTTTGATTGTTTGTTTTTGACTATTGCCCATGTTCTTCTTAAAAGTGCCTTGGAAGCCTCTTCACTGAGCTTCATGCTTCTCTGTTAACAAGCCTAAGTCACCAGACCTGGATAATGACAAGTCTTTTAATGACTTATTGTGTTTGTTTGAAATAAGAAAGCCCCTCATAGGTCCTTCTGACTGGTCCTTTCTGCTGCAACAGACTGCTAGCTATTAAGAATGAGGACATCCTGAGTTTTACTGACAAATGGATGAAACTAAAAAATATCATCCTGAGTGAGGTAACTCAGACTCAAAAGGACATGCATAGAATTTACTTACTAATAAGAGGATATTAGAAAAAAAAAAAAAAAGACAGAATACTGAAGATGCAGTCTACAGAACTAAGAAAGGTCAACAAGTTGAATGTCCCAAGTGAGGAAGCCTCAGTCCCACTTGGAGGGAGAAGAAAGCAATCACAAGGGGGAAGAGAGGGAGGGAGGGACTTGAGCAGGAGAAGAGGGAAATATGATCTGGTATTGGGTGGGGGGGAAAGGATTGAAGCCCTGAGGGCCAGCAGAAAGAATTGAAACAGGCAACTTTAGGAGGTATGAGGTTGGGTGGGGGTGGGGGACCCTCCAGAATGTATCAGACACCTCAATGCCCTACATTGAGGAGAGAAAAATTGTAGGGCCCACCTCCAGCAGAAATTCCCCCTAGGTTGCCCCCATTTAAGTCAATACTAAAGTAGAGGGCCTGGCAGCCTCCTAGAAACTAAAACAGCTTCAGAGACTAGATTTACCTTTCTAAGGTTGGAAAATTTATTCAGGTAATGTTTGGGAATTCACAGGTGCCACCTTCGGATAAGAGTTAGAAGGCAGAAATCTCAATTCTCCCTTGCACCTTTCTCTACTGCCTAAATGATATGACTCTTTCTTTGTTACTGCATTTCTGCTGAATGGAGCCCCAGGCACTAGTCACACAGGTTGGTATCATCCAACACAATTTCCTCAAAGCAGTAGCCACATCTCTGGATACTATGGTGATTCTACTATGGTGATTCTCCAGTTTCTTCAGTACTTTAAAAAGCTGCAGTATGCATACAAAAGACTTTCCTTTCATTAAGAAAAGGTTTAGAAAGGTCCTCAGATGATGAGTTTATTTTGTTTGATTTGCTCTTGAATTTTCCAGAGTGGAGACTAGGAAGAAAGCACAGGGTGTGGAGGGCTACTCCACGGTCATCTCCCTTATTCTCTTCCTCACCATCCACTGACAGAGCAGCGTACTTGCTTGAAGAACTGAACTTTGAGGCTGGATTCTTCTCAGATTTCTTTGGCTCAGGTACAGATCTGAAGTCTTGATCTCCTTTGCCTTTGTTCCTATCCAACCCTTTCCAATGGTCTCTATTCCTTTCATCCCCAGGACCACATCTGGAGTTTCCAGTTTGGCCTTGCCTGACACTCACCCTATTTACTTTATTTTCAACTTCCTTGATGGTCCTTCCTCTGAGGGCTGAGCTGGAGTACTTTACCTCTACCATTTGTGGGGACTACTGCTCAGTGTCTGAGCTATGAGATCAAGCAGGAGGGTTAGAGCTTCGCTTCGCCCACACATTCTCCTTTTGTGTAAGAGCTGGCATTATCTTTAGAGAATGGTTTAGGAGGCATAAAGTTTCTATATTGAGGGTTTCATTTTCTAGAGACATCTCTCTCACTCTTTTTCCTTTGTGTATCTCAGTCTGACTTACTTTTGCCAGATGTGGCCATGGTCCCAGTCTTCCATGACTCACTTCCTGTCCTCGACTGTTCTCTTCCTGAGTTTCTTCACTTCCCTGATTTGGATGTCTCTCCAGGGAGCTGGCAGTCTAGTATTGGCTCATCCAGCTGACACTGCAACTTCTGCTCTTCTTTCTGTAGCTGTTCTTTTACTTCTCTTTCTCTAGCATCTGTGTTAACAGACTTCACCTGATGATGTGTTTATAAAAAGATATAGAGGGGTAAGATATGTTCTATGGGGGTGTGGTGAGGTATGGGATATGGGGGTGCTTCAGTGGGACCATGCTAAGGCATCTCTTCCTCATGAGGGACCAGCCACAGGAATAGAGTTTATTCAGGGTGTGGGGAGGGGAGTTAAGTGGTTAGTAGGGGCAGAGAAAGGCAGAGAGAGGGAGAGAGTAGAGAAGTAGAGGAGGGCCATCGCCATGATGTGGAGAGCAGATGAAGGGAAGGGGGAAGGGAAGCGCTCAAGATGGGAAGAGAGAAGCAAAAGGGAAGCAAGAGTAAGAGAGGGAGGATGGGGTAAGCAGCCCCTTTTATAGTGGGTCAGGCCTACCTGGCTTTTGCCAGTTAACTGTGGGGAGGAGCATACTTGGCTGTTTCTGGGTAATTATGGGGTGGAGTATAGACAGAATGCTAAAATCACTCCTCCAAAAATAAAAGCTGTTGGGCTGGACTAGGTGGTGCTAGCAGAGGAGTCATCTTCTTTAGGTGTACTCTGAAGTTTTAGATTAAGTTTGGGTCTTTGGCCTGGGAATGGGTGGGGGTGGAGGGGGTTGAGTGTGGAGGTGTGTGTGGCGGGGAGTAGGGTTGGGGGGAAGTGGAGGTGGGGGAAGAAGTGGGGGACGCACAAGCACAAGGGCGGCACTGTCATCACGCCTATAATTATGCTAAGGGTAATCATCCCTGGAGTTCTATGATGAATCATCCCTTCTGCCATACCAATCTTCATAGCCGTCCCCACCTGTACTCATTGTCCCTCTGATACCCACTTCCAAATTCTCTTCTGCCACTGCCTATCCTGGAGTCATAGCATTGGTCATAATCTCTGCTGCTTAGGTCATCATAATGATCCTGGACCCCATAGAGGTTCATGTCTCTGTGTGGGCCGTCCTGATGATGGTTCAAATACCCAGCCCTATACCAGTTTGAATCTTAACTATCTCAATACTTTTCTCCAAAATTATCGCCTCTTTTAGGTAGATAGTCACCAAAGTTGTCTGTGGCAAGACAGGCCCTCAAGTCTGTCTGTTTTGTCTGAATTTCCAATTTTTATCTTGACCAAAAGAACAGTCATCTCTGTCTTTATCCGTCCTTGATCAGCAACATCCACGTGAATTCTCCTGTTAGTAGAATCTCTTCATTCAGATTCAGAGCACTGAGCAGAGAATTCAGGTCCTTAAATTCTACATAGCCAAACCTTTCAACCTGTCTAGATTGCTGGGTTCACCAGGTAAGCCTACAGCAGGGATATTTAATCCTCAAAAGAATTCCTTAATGGAATCTTCTGTCACATCATAGACTAGATTCCTTAGGAAAGCAGTATATATAGGGTGGCGACTTGGGAAGAGGGTCAATATTGGGTTCCCAAGCAGCCCATGGAACAGTGGGAAGTATGGATGGTCAATTGGAGGTTCTCTGCACACACCATCATCTTTACTATGTCAAGTTGTTGACACATCTCCTTTCAGATGTCTGTCTCATCAGTCCAGTTGACTGGTTTGGGGACATAGGTGGTTCTTTTACCAGTTCCCCCATCTTCAGCTAGAAAGTCTGTTAGGGAGATCATCTTCCCCTTCTTCTTTTTGGCTGAGGCTGCCATGTTGGGAAAGGGAGAGAGAATGCACGAGGTTAATAATACTTAATTCTTTTAGATACTGGTTTTAAGTTTCCCATTGAATACACATGTGCACATGCTACACCCAACATGCATGCACACACACACAATTGACACATACAGGGAAAAAAGTGAATGAACAAGAGAGCAGGTGGTGTAGAGAGTCAGAGAGGTAGAAAGATAGAGTTAGGGAAACAGAAATATAGAGATAAGAAAATATTATTCCTTGGGCTAGATGCCCATGTTACTCGTAACTGGTGAGCATGTGTGCTGCTTTCCACAGAGGCCAAATTAGCCCACACAGAAGAAAATTAATGCAGACTTATATTTACTTTTTCCTAGAAACTGAAAGTTTTCCATGGAACATAAGCACGATATTTTTCCCTCAGAAGTAGTATAAATCTAACTTTCTGACAAAGTTGAATTCACACAAACCTCCAAAATTAAAGTCTCAGAACCAAATAAAGCACTTCATTGACTAAGACTTCATTGATTGTATGTTAGAGTATTAGTCTGTTCACCACTTAGATCATTTAAGCAAAGATACAACGCTGAGATACAATGCTTTATTGATAGCCTTGGGCAGTTCACACACTGATCACTCAAACTTCTCACATTTGGACATTTCTTTCATCTATTCTGAGGAACTTGACAATTTTGTTTTTTTAACACTTGAGTTGTTTCGCATGAGTAGGCTATGATACATTTTAATTTCAGTAACAAATACTGTACAACATCATGTCAAAACTTCTCATTCTTACTCAGAGGATCTGATTGTAATTTGGAAAATGAAATATACAACTGTGGTTGGCAACTTCCCTATTGACTAACACTTTCTTTGGCAACTTTTTATTCTGATCTTAAAATACCATTTATTTTTTAAACTTAAACTGACATTTGAACAGGATTCATAGCACTGAACTCAGTGGCTACTATCAAAATTTATATGTATAACAATAAGTAACCAATAGTAATAAATAATTGCCATTGATTGATTTTATAGTATTGTTGGTGGGTTGTTTAACGTTTACTTTGAGAAGACATTATTTTTCAGGAACAAATGTACTCTAGTTATATGGTACTTAGAGCCTGTTTCTATGCAAAAATGTTTAAATAACCTTTAAAATAACAGCATTCAGCATTGCTCATAACTTCAAAATGATTCCAGTGTTAATCTCCTCTAAACTAGAACCCTATTGCCTTCAATAAAAACACACAAAGAAACTGAATTTTTTTCATTACCCCTTTTCTCCTGGGCATGAGCAATGTTAGAATAAAGTATCAATGTTCGATACCATCACTTTAGATTCATGAAAGCTGCATGCCAACATCTGAAAATGTGACAAATGAGAAGTAACAAGCGAAGGTAACAAGTGTTATGTGGATGTAAAAATTCGTTGGTATGTCTTGACAAGTTAAAAAAGAAGTTAGATAATCCAATATTGTAGAAATATGTATAACTGTGGCTTTTCACTCCCAGAAACTATCATCTATTTTTTTTTTTCACTTGCTGATGCTAGAAATTATTCTCTATGGAAGATTGTTTGCTTAATGACTGCAGTTGATAGAATAACTTAAAATACTATCCATTTTAGTGTCATCATTGTTTCCTAGTAGATAATGTATATGTGAGAGATTAATGAAATATTAAGCAGGATAGGAATGTCTGCACAGATCTTTCAACTGGTAGATTACCATGAAAGTTCCCAATACAATCTCAACTGATTGCTTGAGCTCTGACAGAAAATACTTATATCATTGATAACTCCCAAACCATATAGCTGCAAGGAAATCTGTTCATATATTTCTAGAAATTTTGGCTATTTACAAGTAATTGGCACCATACTTTATGGCTTCCTTGTGAAAGAAGGTATTTTAATTCATGGACAATTATAACAATTCTTACATTTCTTCTATTAAATAACTTTGTCTCTGGTCTTTTTTAGGGAACGTGAATTATGCTTGTTAACTTAAAGGAAGTTACTTCTGTTTGCTGAGACACTTCTTCTGTATTTTATTGCAGTTTTGCTAAATTTATCAATACTCCTATTCCTTATCATGAAGAAACTCTTGCTCAATGGTCTACAATGTTTCCACAAAAGGGAAATAGATGATATGGCCATTGTGTTTCAAGTGCTGTGTTTTCAGATTTGACTGGAACACTCAAAACTTCAAACTTGATACAGTTTTGTAAGATAATTGGCAAGGTAGCTGAAGGTAGGGCTTAGTAAAACCAACAAAACAAAACAAAACAACAACAAAAGAACCAAAATATAGATACTGAGGTACCCAGGCTAGTAATGGCACTCTTGGAGCTGGAGAGGAGTAAGAGTGATTACCATAAATATGAGAAGCTAAGGACATTGAACTTTCTGCCAAGGACACATGCTGTCTATAAAACACACACACACACACACACACACACACACACACACACGCACACCATTTTGCCTTATTTAAAAATATAAAATGTTACTAAAAATGAAATGTCATTATTTCTACCATAATTCATTTTATAAAATTATTCTTTCAATTTTTATGCTATAATATATTGATTAGAGGTTCTTAAGAATGATTTTAACATCCTTTATTTTTAATTAATTATTTATTTATTTATTAAATTAATTTATTTGTAAATTTTAACCTCTTGATATCAGCCTGGCTCTTCTCACAGTACTCCCTCATACAGATCTTTCCTGCATTCCACCTTCCCCTCACATAGCCTTTATAATAAAGGTAAATAAAATAAAATAAAATAAAATAAAACGTAACCTCAAATGCTGTCTTCAACTTCCAAAATTATCTAGATTTATCTGCCATTTGAAGTAAAGTCTCTGAACATTACAATCCGTAAAGTACTGAATAATTTCTTCTCTGGTAATCTTTCCAATAATGGACAGAAAATTGGGCTTGTTTTCTTAAAGACTTTGGAGTTGAATGTGATTTGTGCAGATCAGCAGACATGCTACTGAGGAAAGGCCTTTTCATCTTACTGACAGGGATCATATTGCAAAGCCAGAGAACTGGATGCTTGCCATCCAAGCAATTTAGGCTGTGTCTACCATTTCAAAAGAAACTTTTAGAAAATAAATATTTCTAGCAAGCAAGCTGTCAAAGTTGTCTGCAAAGATTATATGGTTAGAAAAGAAGTCACTGATATTTTTTCACTACTACATGCAATCATTATTGCTACCATGTGCACACCCAACTGTAGTCTAAGTTTTTGGTTCTTCTAAAGATTATTTTCTTTTTCTATTTGTTTTTTGTTTTTTGTTTTACTGTTTTTTGTTTTTTAAGATGGAGTTTCTCTGTATAGCCCTGGCTGTCCTGGAACTCACTCTGTAGACCAGGCTGGCCTCAAACTCAGAAATCCGCCTGTCTCTGCCTCCCAAGTGCTGGGATTAAAGGCGTGCACCACTATGCCTGGCATATTATTTCCTAAGCAATAAGTTGGTCCTAACACTCTTTGGATGATAAATAGGTATCTCAAACCTTTTAAATATCTTCAGTGAAGAAGAAAAAAATCAATGATAATTTGGACAGGGAAGAAATGAAGAAAGAAATTAAAGACATTTTAGAATTTAATGAAAATGAAGGTATAACATACCCAAAGTTATGGGAAACATTGAAGTGCTAAGAGGAAAACTTATAGCTCTGAGTGCTTCCACAAAGAAACTGGATGGAGCATAAACTAGCACCTTAATAGTACATCTGAAAGCTCCAGAACAAAAAGAAGCAGAATACACCGAAGAGGAGTAGAAGGCAGGAAATAATCAAACTCAGGGCTGAAATCCACCAAGTAATTGGTAGTCTTAATTACTTGTTAGGTGTCAGGTTTATTTCTTTAACTTAATTTACACATGATCATTACAAATTAGTAACATGTGTAAAATATGGTTCTTCATTTATACACAAACATTGAGTTGGTCTTTGTGTATTAGATATCATTGTGTTCACCAGAAAATTTATTAATGGCATTTCAGCATAGAGAAAACAAACCTGACTCTTAACTGATTTTTATTTCAGTATTTGTTTTTAAGTTAAATGATTTCACTTAAATAGTTATCACAGAGACCTTTATATACATTTTATTGCTGCATTACTCACAATAGCTAAAATATACAATCATTTTACACACTCATTGGTGAGTGAATAAAGAAAATAAGCACTTCTCCCTCTGCAGACGAGAAGAGAGTAAAGACTACCAGTTCAGGGGCCAGAAAAGAAAATCCTCCTGCCACATAATAATCAAAACACTAAATGTACAGAAACTGTATGTCTAGACCAGTGCAACATACCAAAGTTAAGTCAAAATCAGGTAATCTATCCAAATAGTCTCATAACCCCTAAGGCAATAGAATTAGTCACAAAAAGTCTCCCAATCAACAAAACAAACAATAAAAAGGTGATTTTGGTATAAAACTCTACCAGACCTCCAAAGAAGAGCTAATACCAATACTCCTCAAGCTATTCCACGAAATGGAAACAGCAGGAACATTACCACAGCAGGCCACAGTTACTATTCTACCTAAATCACACAAAGATTCAACAAAGAAAGAGAACTTCAGACGAATTTCACTTATGAACATCAATTCAACAAGACTCAATGAAATTCTCACAAACTGAATCCAATGACACACAAAAACATCCTGCACAACCATGAAGTAGACTTCATCCCAAAGATGTATAAATGGTTCAATATATAAAAATCCATCAATATAATACATTATCATATAAACCAACTGTGATGGTTTGTATATTCTTGGACCAGGGAGTGGCACCATTTTGAGGTGTGGCCTTTTTGGAATAGGTGTGACCTGGTTGGAGGAGGTGTGTCACTGTGTGTGTGGGCATAAGACCTTCACCCTAGTTGCCTGGAAGTCAGTCTTCCACTGCATTCAGTTTAATAATCAATTGTCTTCCTTTACAAATGGCTACATGACTTTCATCATTATGTCTCTAACCCTCCTGAAAAATAAATTATGTGATCTTAATTTTCATCATATTCAGTAGATGGGAGTAAATAAGAAGTAAATATATATAAGTCCACATAAACACTTTAAAAGTTCTTGGTGTTAACCACTGCCAGTACATTTTTTATTAACAACACCACATATTGTAATTGTCCCATGTAAACAGACCATGAAGTATTCTTGCTTAAGATATGTATTTTCAAAACTATATTTTCATTCCTTGATTGTGTAATGCTACACAAAATTTTCTTGGTGATAGTATTTTTAATTATTTTAGAAAGTGTGTTTATATACTTGTTACATATTATTTTATAAAGTATACAAAACATATGAATGCTTTATATTTCATTCAATTCAGAATATGTCTTTATATATGTATGTAATTGTAGTCTTTATATATTTATTTCAATTTCTTCAATTGCATTTTAGATCAAATATTGGTCACTTTTCTGGAACTTGTTTTCTACCATATATGTACCTGCATACCATACCAAATGATCATTTTATATTTTGTTGTATATATGCCAACATGTTTTTATTAATTTTCATATTGACTGTCTTGTACATACATGTAAGCTCTTGCTGAGATCTTTTTATTTTTCTCATGTTTTTCAAAGATTACAAAATAATTCTAAGCTAGTTATTTTATTTTATTTTATTTCATTTTATTTTATTTGGTTATGGTTTTTTGAGACAGGGTTTCTGTGTATAGCTCTGGCTGACCTGGAACACACACTGTAGACCAGGCTAGCCTTGAACTCAGAAATCCACCTGCCTCTGCCTCCCAAGTTCTGGGATTAAAGGCATGTGCCACCACTGCCCAACTTTAAGCTAGTTTTTACTACTTTAAATTACCAAACACGTTCTGGTGCACGCCAGCCCCACACCACCTTGGGTGCAAACTCAGAGGATGGTCCCAAGGTCCCCTGAGGACTTTCCACACCACAGGTGCCCTAGCAAACCCAGGATCGTGGGATCACTGGTGATTGGAATGGAACATCTGTTCCCAAACAGGTGAGAGTGGCCTGTGCAAGCAGGAACAGGGACAGAGGAAACCCACCCAACCAGCATCTGGGGTTCATTCTGGTAGGCACCAGCCCTTGGGCGAAAACTGAGTGGAAGTTTCCAAGGTCCCCAGGTCCCCTAGCATCCTATGATTTAAGGATCACTGAGGAGAGTTGGCCTCCAGAGAGGGCTCCAAACACATTTAAGCCAAACACACACAAAACACACCTTTTTATCAGCACCTCATGGAACCTTCTTCAAAACACACCATAAAGGTCACATATCAAACCTCTACAGATACAAGAAGAAATCAAAATGACTCTGTGATTCCACCTAACTAAAATAAAAAACTGAAGGTACAGCACATACTTTCAAGGATGTGGAGCAAAGGAAATACTAGTATGTTGCTGGTGGGAGTGGAAACTTGTTCTTCCACTTTGTAAATCAATTGAGGAGTTTCTCAGAAAATTGAGTATAATTCTATCTGAAGACACAGCTGTGCAACTTCTGGGAATATAACCAAAAGATGTCCAACTATGCCACAA
This sequence comes from Mus minutoides, assembly GCA_902729485.2. Classification (NCBI taxonomy): domain Eukaryota; kingdom Metazoa; phylum Chordata; class Mammalia; order Rodentia; family Muridae; genus Mus; species Mus minutoides. Next base: position 49,910 of record LR752424.1, on the reverse strand, counting down.
GGACACTTACTCTACTATGTTTATGGCAGCTTTATTCATAAGAGCCAGAAACTATATACAACCTAGATACCTTCAACTGAAGAATAGATAGAGAAAATGAAGTTCATTTGCACAATGGAATATTACACAGCTTTTAAAAATAAGGACAAGCTGGGTGTGGTGGCGCAAGCCTTTAATCCCAGCACTCGGGAGGCAGAGGCAGGTGGATTTCTGAGTTTGAGGCCAGCCTGTTTTACAGAGTGAGTTCAAGGACAGCCAGGGCTATACAGAGAAACCCTGTCTCGAAAAACCAATAATAATAATAATAATAATAATAATAATAATAATAATAATAATTTAAAAAATAAGGACACCATAAAATTTGCAAGCAAATGGTTTTAACTAGAAAATATCCTGCTGAGTGAGGTAACTCAGATCAATAAGGCCATGCATGATATGTAGTCACTTCTAAGTGTTTATTAGCCATAAAGTACAAGATAACCATACTACAATCCATAGACCCAAAGAAACTAAATAAGAAGGAATCTCACTCAGGAAGAGGAATAAAGTTGTCATAGGAAGTAGAGGGAGGGAGGAAATTGGGTGCGAGAGAGGATGGGGAGGGGTATTGTGTGGGGATCACCTGTAGGGAAAGACTGAGACATAGGGTTCAGAAGAGTGAATGGAAATAAAGTTGGAGTTTGGGGGTGGCATGGTGAAGCCTCTCTAGGACTTGCCAGAGACCAGGGATGGGGAGGCTCCCAGGAGTCAGTGGAGGTAACTTTAGCCACCACCCATAGCAGAGGAGAGAGGTAACCTGAAGAGCTTACTTCTTGTAGCCAGGCAGGACCACCAGTGGAGGGGTAAAGACACCAACATGCCCACAAAATCTTCTACCCAAAACTAGTCCTACCTACAACAAGTTTAGGGACAAAGATTTAGGAGAGACCAATGACTGGTTCAACTTGAGATCTATCCCAAGACCAAGAACTAATCATAGATACTATTAATGTTGCTTGGAGATAAGAGCCTAGCATAACTCTATTCTGAGAAGCTCCACCAAGCAAGTGACTGAAGCAGACACAGAGACACACGGATAAACATTAGAGTGAACTTAATATCTCTTGTGGAAGAGGTGGAGGAAGAATTGAGGCTGTCTGAGGGGTATAGGGGAGAAGAGGCAAGGCTGCAATTATGATGTAAAGTGAATATATAAATAATGGGAAAAATATCTCTGGAAGAAAAATGGCAAGAGATTTTAAACCTGGCACATCTTCTACTGGCTATTTGACTACATATACTAAGTTAGTTTATCTATTTATAAGGTAGGAATGTATTTAATATCTATATCAGAAAATAGTTATTAAAACAAAAGTAGATTATGCACAAAACACTTAAGGAAAAAAGCCAGAAATGCTACAAGCAATAATTGCAATAGTTGCTCTTTCAGCAAAAACTGTTACTATTATTTGCTTTATTATCAATTCTACTGTTATTGTTATTTTGTATTTAATACTACTATTATAATCAGTTATGTCTTAGTCTGTAAAAGAATGTAAGAAATTCTAAGTTCACAAATGCATCCTTAAGAATATAATATTGAATAAAAGAGACAGACATAAACTTATTTGTATTAAGTTTTTAAGTCTCACATTGTACTGGCTGGTTTTGTGTGTCAACTTGACACAGGCTGGAGTTATCATAGAGAAAGGAGCTTCAGTTGAGTAACTGCCTCCATGAGATCCAGCTGTAGGGTATTTTCTCAATTAGTGATCAAGCAGGGAAGGCCCCCTTGTCATGGTGGCATCCCTGGGCTGGTAGTCTTGGGTTCTATAAGAGAGGAAGCTGAGTAAGCCATGGGAAGCAAGACAGTAAGAAATGACTGCTGAGAAAGAGATCAGGGAAACATCACCCTTCACAATAGTCACTAACAATATAAAATATCTTGGTGTGACTCTTACGAAGGAAGTGAAAGATTTGTATGACAAGAACTTCAAGTCTCTGAAGAAAGAAATTGAGGAAGATCTCAGAAGATGGAAGGATCTCCCATGCTCATGGATTGGCAGAATCAATATAGTAAAAATGGCTATCTTGCCAAAAGCTATCTACAGATTCAATGCAATCCCCATCAAAATTCCAACTCAATTCTTCAAGGATCTAGAAAAGACAATTAACAAGTTCGTCTGGAATAACAAAAAACCTAGACTAGCAAAAACTCTTCTCAACAATAAAAGAACCTCTGGTGGAATCACCATGCCTGACCTCAAGCTGTACTATAGAGCAATCGTAACAAAAACTGCATGGTACTGGTACAACAACAGACAGGTAGATCAATGGAATAGGATCGAAGACCCAGAAATGAATCCACACACCTATGGTCACCTGATCTTTGACAAGGGAGCTAAAACTATCCAGTGGAAAAAAGACAGCCTTTTCAACAAATGGTGCTGGCACAACTGGAGGTTATCATGTAGAAGACTGGGAATTGATCCATTCTTATCTCCTTGTACTAAGGTCAAGTCTAAATGGTTGAAGGACCTCCACATAAAACCAGAAACACAGAAACTTATAGAGGAGAAAGTGGGGAAAAGCCTTGAAGATATAGGCACTGGAGAAAAATTCCTGAACAAAACAGCAAAGGCTTGTGCTGTAAGATCAAGAATTGACAAATGGGACCTCATAAAGTTGCAAAACTTCTGTAAGGCAAAAGATACAATCAACAAGACAAAAGGGCCACCAACTGATTGGGAAAGGATCTTTACCAATCCTAAATCAGATAGGGGACTGATATCCAATATATATAAAGAAGTCAAGAAGGTAGACACCAGAAAATCAAATATCCCCATTAAAAAGTGGGGCACAGAGTTAAACAAAGAATTCTCAACTGAGGAATACCGAATGGCAGAGAAGCACTTGAAAAAATGTTCAACATCCTTAATCATCAGGGAAATGCAGATCAAAACAACCCTGAGATTCCACCTCACACCAGTAAGAATGGCTAAGATCAAAAATTCAGGTGACAACAGATGCTGGTGTGGATGTGGAGAAAGGGGAACAGTCCTCCATTGATGGTGGGAATGCAAGCTGGTTCAACCACTCTGGAAATCAGTCTGGTGGTTCCTCAGAAAATTGGACATAGTACTACCAGAAGATCTTGCAATACCCCTACTGGGCATATATCCAGAAGATATTCCATCTGGTAATAAGGACACATGTTCTACTATGTTCATAGCAGCCTTATTCATAATAGCCAGAAACTGGAAAGAACCCAGATGTCCCTCAACAGAGGAATGGATACAAAAAATTTGGTATATTTACACAATGGAGTACTACTCAGCTATTAAAAACAATAAANCCCAAGGAGCTGAAGGGGTCTTCAACCCTCTAGGTGGAAGAATAACCATGAACTAACTAGTACCCCCTGAGCTCATGTCTCTAGCTGCATATATAGAAGAGGATGGCCTAGTTGGCCATCATTGGGAAGAGAGGCCCCTTGGTCATGCAGACTTTATATGCCCCAGTACAGGGGAACGCCAGGGCCAAGATGTGGGAGCAGATGGGTAGGGGAGCAGGGTCGGGATGGTGGGATGGTATAGGGAACTTTCTGGATAACACTTGAAATGTAAATGAAGAAATTATCTAATAAATGTTGGAAAAAAAAAAAAAAGAAATAACCCACCATGGCCTCTGCATCAGCTCCTGTATCCTGACCTGCTTGAGTTTCAGTCCTTACCTCCTTTGATGATGAACAGCAATTTGGAAGTGTAAGCTGAATAAACCCTTTCCTACCAGACTTGTTTCTTGGTCATGATGTTTAGTCCAGGAATAGAAACCCTGACTAAGTCATACATGTTATATTGTGTTAGTATATTTTGAAATAGGCATATGAAAGTGTAATTTTGAAAGGTTACTAACTGTACAAAAATATAAATGCATGGAAAATGTGTGTTGCGGTAAATCTCCAAATCAAATAAGCCGGAGCAATGAAAACACAACTCAATTAATATGAATACATGCTGTGCACCTAGATTGGGCAGATCTACTACTACACTACCATCTTTCCTATATAAGAGACCCCTTATAACTTGCAGTTTCTCCAGGCCATGTGCTTATTCTCGGCTTTCCTTCCACCTCCTCTTCCATCGTTTTCTCTCTCTCTCTCTCTCTCTCTCTCTCTCTCGCTCTCTCTCTTTCTCTCTTTGTCTGTCTCTCTCTGTCTGTCTGTCTCTCTCTTTCTCTCCCAGAACCTTCATCTCCACCTTCCCTTCTTTCTCTGCTCAATCACCAGCTCTAGCCTTTATTTATAAATTTAGGTGGGAAGAAAGTTTACAGGAAATCACCTTAGTGCTGACTCATTCTTTGATTATAACCTGTCACAGTAAAAAAGAATTAACATCAAATACATTAAATGTGTATTTAAAATACACACCTTTCCTGAACATTTCTTTAACTGCTTTTCAGCCATTCAAGATTCCTGTCAAAATTTCTCTGTTTAGCTTTCTACCCATTTTTAAAAATTTGGATATTTTCTTTATTTATATTTCAAATGTTATCCCCTTTCCTGGTTCCCCTGGCCTAGAAACCCCTTACCCTACTCCCCCTACCCTGACTTCTATGAGGGTGTTTCTCTATCCACCCACCTACCCACTCCCACTTCCCTGCCCTTGCATTCCCTTACACTGGGATATTGAGCCTTCACAGGACCAAGGGCCTCTTCACCCACTAATGCCCGACAAGGCCATCCTCTGCTACATATCTGGCTGGAGCCATGGATTCCTCCATGTGTATCCTTGGTTGGTAGTTTGTTGGAATCTAACTTATTTTATTTTAATAAATTATTAAGTTCAGTCACCATCCCCCTCCCGGCACATTTTGGATATTAGCCATCAGTCAGATGTAGAGTTAGTGAAGATATTTTCCAAATCTGTAGGTTGCCATTTTGTCCTACTTAGTCATCAAGGAAATGCAAATCAAGATGACCCTGAGATTCCACCCTACACCAGTAAGATTGAATAAGATCATGTTCTGGTGAGAATTCGGAGAAAGGGGATCACTCATTCATTGCTAATGGACTACAAACTTGTACAACTACTCTGTCAAATGATCTGGTGGCTTCTCAGAGAATTGGAAATAGTTCTATCTGACGACCCAGATCCTGGGCATTTACTGGAAAAGAGTTTTCCAAAGACATTTTCTTCACGATGTCCATAGCAGCTTTATTGATAATAATCAGGAACTGGAAACAGCCCAGATGTTCTTTAACCAAAGAATGGATCCAGAAAATATGGTTCATTTACAGAATGTAATACTATTCAGCTATAAAACAAGGACATCATGAGTTTCACCTGCAAATGGACAGAACTAGAAAATATCATCCTGTGTGAGGTAACCCAACCTAAAAGGACAGACATGATATGCATTCACTGATAAATGGATATTAACCATAAAGTACCAAATACTTACATCCAAAGAACTTAATAAGGAAGGTCCAAGTGACTATGTGTGTGTGGAGTGTGGTTCTGATGTTTTGATGGGGAATCTTCATGTTAACACTAAAGGTCTTGTTCCATAATTGGTTCATGATCTATCAACAATGATGGTAGCAGCCGATGAGCTGGATGGAATAGGTGGTACTTCCTGTATTCCCACAGGCAGACTAGAAGACACAAGGGAGTAGCAAAAGTTTTTGCCCTACTTCGGAAGGAAAAAGAGACATCAGCTATGAGAGAGATCTTGGGTAGAGTGACCCTTGGCCATGTCCACAACTGGGCCTGGTGTAGCAGGTGGGGTATTAGAAACATAATTAAGCTGAAGGCAGATTTAGGAGGCTGAACAAGGAGAAGGTGACTGAGCAACTAAAGTTGAGGGCAGATTTGGTGTGCTGAGCTAGGAGTGAAAAGAGGGGTGCGAAGATAGCCAAGGAAGTCTTAAAAGAGACTGCCATTGTGCTAATGCTATTAAAAACAAGTTAATGTGTATGCGTGTTTCATCTGCATATCCAGGGTGGCTCCTAGGTGGGGGCTGCTAGCATGGTCTTCTTGGAGCTTAAAGTGGGGGACAGCAAAAACTACATGCTAAATGAGTATACAAGAATCTTACTTAAAAGGAGAATAAAATAGTTATAGGAGGCAGAGGGAGAGAGAGATCTGGGTGGATGAGGAGGGGAGGGGGTAGGTGGGCGGGAACAGGTGGGGAGAGTGACAGGAAAGAGGTCAGGAGAATGAATGCAAATCTGCATCTGATGAGGCTTGGGTGATGGAGGTAATCTCTAGGAACTACCAGAGTCCTGGGAATGGGGAAGCTCTCCGAAATCAATGATGTTGACCTTAGCAGAGATACCTAATAGTAGGCACATGGAACCTGAAGAGATAGAAACTCCAGTGGAAGGATAAGGACATCAATCCACCCACAAAAATTTAGACCCCAAATTTGTCCTGTCTAAAAGAAATGCAGGGGCAAAAATGGAGCAGAGACTGAGGGCATGCCCAACTAAAAACTGGCTAAACTTGAGAACCATGCTATGAATAAGCACCAATTCCTGACACTATTAATGATACTCTCCTATACTTGTATCCCAGAGAATAACTGTTCTCTGGGCGGCTCTACCTGGCAGCTAACTGAAACTGATGAAAATACCCATAGTCAAACATTGGAAAGTGGTCAGGGACTCTTATGGAAAAGTTGGGGGAAGGATTGAAGGCACTAAAGGGGAAAGGAATTCCAGAAGAAGACCAACAGAGTCAACTAACCTAGAACTCTAGGAGGTCTCAGAGACTGAACAACCAACCAAAAAAGCATACATGGGTTGGACTGAGTCCCCAAGCACATTGGTAGGAGACATGCAGGTGAGTCTCCATGTGGTCCCCTGACAAGTGGATCAAGGGCTTTTGTAGCTTGATTTTGGAATCTGTTTCTCAACAGGGCTGACTTGTCTGGCCTCAGTGGTAGAGTGTACCTAATGCAGCAGAGACTTGATGTGGCAATCTGAGCGTGTACCCTGGGGTCAGGGCTCACCTTCTTAGAAGAGAATGGGAGAGGTAATGGAGGAGGGACTTTGTGAGGGGGAAATGGGTGGGGGTAGCATTTAGGATGTAAGTAAGTAAGTAAGTAAGTAAGTAAGTAAGTAAGTAAATGAATAAATAAATAAATAAATAAATAAATAAATAAATAAATAAAATTTTCTTAGTATAATGAAACATTGAAAAATCTTGATTTAGAAAGGTAAAAAGAATTTTCTCCAATGACTGTCTAATGCGGGACCAGCCAGGAGCACACAGGCTGAAAGAGCTGTGGGGCAGCTGGAGCAGGGTCCTTCCTGCCTCCATCTGCACCAAGGAATTTCAGCTGTTCCACAGCACTCTGTGCACGTGTCCTGCCAAGGGAGAGCTGGTCTTCCAGGAGTGCTGATACAAGACTTACAGGCCCACAGGAGGGGCCAGAGACAGCAAGCCCAACACTAGAAATAACCAGATGGTGACAGGAAAGTGCATGAACCTTGCCAACAGAAACCAAGGCTACATGGCAGCATCAGAACCCAGTTCTCCCACAACAGCAAGTCCTGGATACCCCAACACACCAGAAAGGCAAGATGTAGATTTAAAAATTACATCTCATGATGCTGATAGAGGACTTTAAGAAGGGCATAAATAACATAAATTTAAAGAAATACAGGAGAACACAGGAAAACAGATAGAAGACCTTAGGAGAAACACAAAAATCCCTTAAAGAATTATGGGAAAACATAGCCAAATAGGTAAAGGAATTGAACAAAACCATCCAGGATCTAAAAATAGAAATAGAAACAATAAATAAATCACAAAAGGGAGACAACCCTGAAGATAGAAAACCTAGAAAAGACATCAGAAGTCATAGATGAAAGCATCACTAGCAGAATACAAGAGATAGAAGAGAGAATATCAGGGGCAGAAGATACCATAGAAAACATTGACAGAACAATAAAAGAAAATGAAAAACGTTCCTAACCCCCCAAAATCTAGGAAATCCAGGACACAATGAGAAGACCAAACCTAAGGATAATAGGTATAGAAGAGAGTGAAGACTCCCAATTTAAAGGGCCAGTAAATATCTTCCACAAAATTATAGAAGAAAACTTTTGTAACCAAAAGAAAGAGATGCCCATGAACATACAAGAAGCCCACAGAACTCCTAATAGATTAGACCAGCAAAGAAATTCCTCCTGTCACATAATAGTCAAAACACCAAATGCACAAAACAAAGGGAAAAGAATCAAATAAGAAATAGATTCAGACCAATCAGAATTACACCAGACTTATCTCCAATTTCCCATATGAATATCAATGCAAAAATAATCAATAAAATTCTGCCAAACTGAATCCAAGAACCCATCAAAATGATCATCTATCATGATCAAGTAGGCTTCATCCCAGGGATGCAGGATGGATCACTATACATAAATCCATCAATGTAACCGACTAAATAAACAAATTCAAAGAAAAAACCCACATGATCATCTCATTAGATGCTGAAAAACATTTGACAAAAATCCAAGACCCCTTCATGATAAAAGTCTTGGAAAGATCAGGAATTCAAGGCCCATACCTAAACATAGTAAAGGCAACATAAAGCAAACCAGTAGCCAACATCAAACTTAATGGAGAGAAAGTGGAAGCAATCCCACTAAAATCAGGGACTAGACAAAACTGTCCACTCTCTCCTTACCTGTTCAATATAGTACTTAAAGTCCCAGCCAGCAATTAGACAACAAAATGAGGTCAAGGGATACAAAATGGATTGGAAGAAATCAAAATATCACTATTTGCAGATGATATGACAGTATACTTAAGTGATCCTAAAAATTCACCAGAGAACTCCTAAATCTGATAAACAACTTCAGCAAAGTGCATGCATATAAGTTAACTCAAACAAATCAATGGCTCTTCTCCATTCAAAGGATAAACTGGCTGCAAAGGGAGGTAGAGGCAGGCAGATTTCTGATTTTGAGGCCAGCCTGGTCTACAAAGTGAATTCCAGGACAGCCAAGACTATACAGAGAAACCCTGTATACAAAAAAAAACAAAAAAAACAAAAAAAAAAAAACCCTTAGGGAAACACCTTTCACAATTGTCACAAATAGTATAAAATATCTTGGTGTAACTCAAGTGAAAGATCTGTATGTTAAACACTTCAAGTCTTTGAAGAAAGAAATTCAAGAAGATATCAGAAAAATGGCAAGATCTTCTATGCTCATCTATTGGCAGGATTAATATAGTAAAAATGGCCATCCTGCCAAAAGCAATCTACAGATTCAATACAATTCCCATCAAAATTCAAACTCAATTCTTCATAGAGTTTTAAAGAACAATTTCCAAATTCTTCTAGAATAACAAAAAACCCAGGATAGTGAAAACTGTTCTCAAGAATATAGGAACATCTGGAGGAAACACCATCCCTGATCTCAAGGTGTACTACAGAAAAACTGTGATTAAAAAAAAAAATGCATAGTATTGGTACAGTGGCAGGCATGTAGATCAATGGATTATAATTGAGGACTCAGAAATGAACCCAAACACCTATGGTCACTTCATCTTTGACAAAGGAGCTAAAATCATCCAGTGGAAAAAAAGACACCGTTTTCAACAAATGGTGCTGATTTAACTGGCCATTAGCATGTAGAAGAATGTAAATTGATCCACTCTTATCTCCTTGTAGGAAGGCCAAATCCAAGTGGATCAAGGACCTCCACATAAAACAAGATACACTGAAACTAATAAAAAAGAAAGTGGGGGAAAAGCCTTAAGCAAATGAGAACAGGGGAAATTTTTCTGTATGGAACACCAATAACTTGTGCTCTGAGATCAAGAATTGACAAACAGGACCTCATAAAATTACAAAGCTTCTGTAAGGCTAAGGACACTGTCAATAGGACAAAAAAGGCAACCAACAGATTGGGAAAAGATCTTTACCAACACTTCATCTAATAAAGGGCTAATATCCAATATATACAAAAACTCAAGAAGTTTGATTCCAGAGAACCAAATAACCCTATTAAAAATCAGGTACAGATTGAAAGAAAGATTTCTCAGCTGAGGAATATTGATTGGCTGAGAAGCACCTAAAGAAGTGTTCAACATCCTTAGTCAGCAGGGAAATACAAATCAAAACAACTCTGAGATTCCACCTCACACCAGTCAGAATGGATAAGATCAAAAAATCCATGTGACAGCAGATGCTAGGGAGGATGTGGAGAAAGAGGAACACTTCTCCATTGTTGGTGGGATTGAAATTTTTTACAACTACTCTGGAAATCAGTTTGGTGTTCCTCATAAAATTGGACATAGTACTACTTGAGGACCCAGCAATACTACTCCCGGGCATATACCCAAAAGATTCTCCAACATGTAATAAGGACACATACTCCACCATGTTCATAGCAGCCTTATTTATAATAGCAAGAAGCTGGAAATAAACCACATGTCCTTCAACAGAGGAATGGATACAGAAAATGTGTTGCATTTACACAATGGAGTACTACTCAGCTATTACAAAAGATGAATTCATGAAGCTCTTAGGCAAATGGATGTGAGGTAACCCAATCACAGAAGAAAAGGCAAGGTATGCACTCACTGATAAGTGGATATTAGCCCAGAATTTCAGGACATTCACAGAACACATGAAGCTCAAGAAGAAGGAAGACCACAGTGGGGTCCTTCGGTCCTTCTTAGAAAGGGGATCAAAATACCCATGTGAGAAAAAAACAGAGACAAAATTTTGAGCAGAAACTGAAAGGCCATTCATTGATTGTTCCACTTGGGGATTCATCCCATATACTGTTTCCAAACCCAGACACTATTGTAGATGCCGACAAGTGCTTGCTGACAAGAGCCTGATATAGCTGTCTCCTGAGAAGCTCTTCCAGTACCTGATTAATATAGAAGTGGATGCTCGCAGCTATCCATTGAGCACAGGGTTCCTAATAAAGGAGATAGGGAAAGGACCAAGGAGCTGAAGAGGTTTGCAGCCCCATAGAAGAAACAACAATATGAACCAACCAGTATCTCTAGAGTTCCCAGGGACTAAACCACCAACCAAAAAGTACACAAAGAGGTACTTATGACTCCAGCTGCATATGTAGCAGAGGATGGCCTTTTGGGACATCAATGACAGGAGAGGCCCTTGTCCTTGTTAAGGCTCGATGCCCCATTGTAGGGGAATCCCAGGACAGGGGAGCAGAAGTGGGAGAAATTGGGAAAGGGAATAAAATTTGAAATGTAAATAAAGGAAATATCTAATAAAAAAGAAAGGTAAAAAGAAATGAATAAATCATTTTAAATATTATAGTTAAACTTATGGCTAGGATGTAAACTTGGAAACCCTATAAGAATAAATACAATAATTGCATAGATGACCTATGGGAAGAACTGTCTTTATTTGGTGTCCATGATGTTCATCCAAGTAGGTTAGATCATGTTAATAAAAATAAACATGTTAATCAAAAAATGAATTGAAGACACAGGCATAAATATATAAGCATATGGATCTTAATTTTTAACTAGGCACCATAAACTTATACTGCCAAAATTGTAAATAAACAAACAAACAAAACTAGTAGAAGACTGTTTCCAGGAAGCTAGGGAAGCCCACCCCCACTGTGACACACTTCCTCCAACAAAGCCACACCTATTCCAACAAAGTCATACTTCCTAATAATGCCAGTTCCTGTGACAAATATATTCACACAATACTCCTCAAATTATTCCACAAAATAGAAACAGAAAAAAAACACTACCTAATTCATTCCATGATGCCATAGTTACTCAGATACCTAAATCACATAAAAACCAAACAAAGAGAAAGAACTTCAGACAAATTTTTCTTCTTTTCTTTTCTTTTCTTTTCTTTTCTTTTCTTTTCTTTTCTTTTCTTTTCTTTTCTTTTCTTTTCTCTTCTCTTCTCTTCTCTTCTCTTCTCTTCTCTTCTCTTCTCTTCTCTTCTCTTCTCTTCTCTTCTTTTCTTTTCTTTTCTTTTCTTTCTTTTTCTTTCCGGTTTTTCGAGACAGGGTTTCTCTGTGTATCCCTGGCTGTCCTGGAACTCACTCTGTAGACCAGTCTGGCCTTGATCTCAGAAATCTGCCTGCCTCTGCCTCCCAAGTGCTGCAGAACAATTTTTCTTATGAATGTTGGTGCAAAAAACAGAACCCTTCCTTTATACAAATGATAAACATGCTGAGAAGGAAATTAGGGAAACAACCCCCTTCAGTTATATAGTAGCACAAAGAGAGTTTCTGCTCAGTGCTGCTAGCACTGAAAACAGTGAATCCATGAGTCAAGGAAAACAGATGGTGGACTCTATACAACAGTAAGGAAATACATTTACCCAGTGCCTCTACAAAAGATTTCATGCCTTCCCATGATTTAATATTTTGTGCCAGCAAGACATATCAGAATTATCGTCTCTAAGATGGAAAGACCTCATGTATTGTTTTGTTCCATTGTAAATGAGAAGATTGTTAGAACAGCCATAAAAATTAACACCTTCAATAATGTCTGATCTAAGAACTTCAAGTATGTTTCTGTTCACTTGAGTCCTCGTCGCTAATGTAAAAGAAAATATACAATTGTGCGTGACTTTAACATAGCTTTGATTCAATCAACAGGTTCACCTGAGGCAGTGCTGCCATGAACTAAATTCTTAGCTGGTGATAAAGGACTGACATACAGTTCAAACTTTGATGAAAGAGGTTAAAAAGTACTAATGAATTTCTGGATTATTTAACCACAAATAAATATAAGCTCTATGTTCAATGTAAAAATGAAAAGTACAGGTCCAAACTTGAACTTTTAGAGATGAGAATGTTGAAAAGGTTGCTATAACAAAAAATGATATTTAAATGAGCATATGGATAATATTTAAAGATTATCCACTGCAGGGTTTACACTACAAAATTTAAAATCCCAGAAGCAGCTGTGTGTACATCCTCAGTTGGAAAGGTTACAAATTTAGGCACCCAGAGATTTCAGGAGCCATGTACTCTATTAGAACCTTCCTTCATGGTGAACCTTCACTCAGAATGTTCTAACAAGCTCTGTTTGCTACCACAGTCTTCTTATAAAGTGTCTTTCTCTTCATAGTTGTGCATCCATAGTGTCTACTTTCAAGATATTTATTTATTTATTTATTTATTTATTTATTTATTTATTTATTTATTTTAAACTCTCTTCCCATATCTCACAGCTAGAAGTAATCTCTTTGCCTCCTCAGTACGTATCTGTGTGTCTCCTATGGTATTTATCACACTCTTCTTTGTGGGATGGTTATTTTTGAGCATTTTTTACTTCCCAGACTAGATGATAGATTTTAGCTTTCGAGTGTTCTTGGAAAGTGTGAAAGGGCAGAAAGCGGCATATGGTGTGATAGTACTGAGTGTGATACAGCAATTGAGTCTGAGAAATGCTGAAGAGAGCTGAAAAACATGAACATGCTGAAAAAAAAGTCGAGCTGAATAGAGCCATTGATAGCATCTTAGCCTTTGTTATTTCTCGGGAGTCCTGCAGCCACATTCAGATAATCATCTCTCAGTTCAACAATTGTTATGAGTCTCATTCCTGGATTTCTGCTAGTTTCTCAAGTTTGGAGATAAACTTCAATGATCTATTTAAGTAAAAATTCTGCCAAAGTATCTTCAGCTTTTCTCAAACCAAGTGAGCTGGTTAACTGTAATCTCAAGCATACATTTAATGTGAGAATATATAGAGAAATGGATGGAATATGGTTTATCTGAGTTTTCCATACTTAACATAGAGTATCTGAATATTTGAAAACACTTCCACATTGCATACAGGTAGATTATAAATAGACCACATTGCAAATCATAATTTAAATATTTTCTTCCATTTACTGTACTTTACATTACTACATGTATAAAGGTAGCTTGTGTTCAAATAAAAAAAATTAAAGAAACATTTTTAAACATTTTTTTGGTTATTTTATTTATTTACATTTCAAATGTTATCTCCCTTCCCAGTTTCCCCTCCACAAACCCCCTATCCCACACCCCCTCTACCTTGCTTCTATGAGGCTGCTCCCCTACCCTGCCACTCACCCACTCCTGCCTCATTGCCCTAGCATTCCCCTATGCTAGGGCATCAAACCTTCACATGACCAAGGGCCTCCCCTCTCATTGATGCCAGATAAGGCCATCCTTAGATACATATGCAGCTGGAGCCATGGGTTCCTCCATGTGTACTCTTTAGTTGGTGGTTTAGTCCCTGGGAGCTCTGGGAAGTCTAGTTGGTTGATATTTTTGTTCATTATATGGTATTGAACATCCCTTCAGCTCCTTCAGTCCTTTCCCTAACTCCTCCATTGGGATCTCTGTTCTCAGTCCAATGGTTGTTGGCAAGTATCAACATCTGTTTTGGTAAGGCTCTTTAAAAATGATTAAGTCTCTCTCCATAGAACTTGAAAGGTTGTGAGCTCTTAGGTCACCATCATTTTTGTAGAAATTTGAGAAAGTGATAGAAATTACTTACTAGCTTCAATGGTATATATTGCAACTTTTTGAGGAACATTTGGATACTTGATTTGCCTTCTCTCCAATTTAGTATCTTTAATCTAATCTTCCATATGATTAGTATTCCTAACTTCAAACGAGTTAGAAAACATAGTCTCTCAGGGGATCAGATAAGGAGTATATAGCAGGAATAGCCTCAACTGGGTATACTATTTGCTATGTGAATTCATTTGCATGAATTAATTTTAAGTAAAATTTCATATATGTATATGAAAAGTCCAAACAACAAAATATGACAACAAATTTCCTATTAAACACTTATTGATTTACTACTCAAAATTAATAATTAAGGTTTGTATTAAGGGCATTCTTTAATATCTCAATGTTATAATTAAATCACAGCTGATGAAGAAAAGCTGTTTCTCTTATTTAATTATTTTTTAAGCTGTTTCTTTTAAAGGAAATGTCAATTTAAAATTTTAGTGGAAATATCATGAAGTTTTCAATACTTTTTAAGGCTAGAAATATGATTAAACTCAGAGTGAGCAAAAGATGTTAAAATACATAAATAAAAGGTTTAATGGAACTGTATGACCATAAACTTGTCATAAAGAATATTTCCTATTCTCAGCCATAAAAAATAACTTGGAAATGAACAATATTAATAATTTCCATGTCATAATGATCATTTCTAACAGTTCAGGTGTCTTTGTTGCATAATATCACCTGTTGTTGTGTCCATACATAAAGCTTTTGAGAACCTAAGAAGACCACGAAGGAGCTGATTCTGATGCAACCACACTAGGGTCTTTATTTAAGCTTGAGCTAGGGCTCACTGCCATCACTGACACAGCAGGACAAGAAGGTAAAGACCTGAGCACTCAGTGCAACAAAGTTTTATAGGAAGTGATGAGCAAGCAGGGGGTTTTAGCCTTACAAGCATCTAATTGAATGACTATTGTAAGCCTACAGGTGGGCTCACTGAAGCAAAACCGTGAGCAATCACAAACTGTCTGAAAGTCCCTCTGGACTAAGAGACTAATCTTGATTGGCCATTGTTAGGGAGTAACTGTGGGATATGGGCCAGAGAAATGTTATGTGATTCTTCCTGGTACTTTGGTGCAGCTTGGATTCAGCTGCAGGTCAAGTTCTCAGGCCGCCTTTCTTTTAAAATGGAGTCCTGTCCCAACATGGGAGGTTTGGCCTCTCACTATGACTTTTATTTTTTTTTTTTTTATGGAAAATATAAACTAACCTGCACTTTAGAGTTTAACTCTTGTTTCTGTTTTATGATATTCAGATAATACTGTGAAGAGTTAATCTACTATAAACAATAAATATAAAATTAGCTATTTATCTAACTGGAGAGTTTATCTGCATAATACTGAGCCTAGATATGTCAGTTCCTACTGCATCAATAGAACTGGGATTATTCTTGATAGGATCATATTCAAGAAATCTAATAACCTATTAAGAAAAGTAGCTTTAAATTACATTCTAATTTAAGGGTATCAATAATATATACACTTAAATACACATTTAGGTAATTATGAAATTTTAGGTATGATAATATAATGACTTAATGGTCATGACTCAATCAGTATTTAGAAAGAGTAGAAGAACCTTGTTTTCTAGGGCTATAAGTAAAATATTTATGAATGAACATCTGTAGTATGATTAAGTTACTTAGAATATTTTTGCCAAAAACTTAGTAACTGTGGCAGACTGGTAATAATACTCACTCTTGGATTACAATTTAATGGTTTGTTTGATTGGAAAGGTCTAGAAGATTACTGGGTTCACATCAGCAATTCATACTTGAGGACAATGGTAGGTGACAATTTAAATTCAAATCATGGTGAATAATAAGTAAAGCATGAGGATGACTTATCAGAAGGGAGCATACTACTCCTTGAAAGAGAAAAGTACTAAATTGGTAAATAACATATCCACCATACATAGTATATATAACTTACTGTCATATTATGATGAAGATGATGACAAGTGATAATGAAGGCAATGCCAGGAACTAATCTTAGGGCCTCACACTTGCTAGACAAGTATTTAACAATCTAACTGTATTCTCAGCCCTCATGTCACGTTATTTCAAGATTTCTCACTATTAAATTAATTATAATATTCTTCCTTTCCCTATCCCTTGCCCATTTGTTAGTCATACCCAAGTTATATTTTTTGTAGTAGAGTTAATACGTAACATATAAGTCATATCTATTGATGGCCAGTGATGTATGTTCAAGTGAAATTGTTGGTTGTAGAGCTCTCAATAATGCCCTTTAGATTTCAGAATAAAAAAGAAAGAAAATTCAAATGAATATCTTGCATAAGAAACAGCAAGCATTCATTGGGATCTTGGTAAGGCTCTTTAAAAGCGACTAAGTATATCTTTCTACATAGAACTTGAAAGGTTCTATGTAGATACACTCTGTGCTTCTGAATACATTTTTCTAGATCTATTTGTTGTATATCCAGAAATTTTATTACTACAGTCTAAAATAGAGCATGCTACAATAGCACCTGGAGAAAGGCACAGATTCTTACACTAAAGCATTTAGGCACACTTATCAATGTTTATACATTTATAAGCTTCATGCTTGCCATTTTTAATACTTTTAATAATATACTGGCCTTCCTTCAAAACTGGAATGAGTAACCTCTGATGTATTAGTGCTGATTAAATTATCAAAAGAAATACAGTTCTCTTAACTCCATGTGCTTTGCCATATAAACAGAAACACAATAAATAATTATACCCATAAATAAATTGTGGCTATCTTTATTTCCATGCCTGTGTTATGATTCTACTAAAATATTTTCTTCTATTCAATAAGTCTATAACAGATAGCACATTAATTTGTGAATTAACCTCCAAATCTTATTTATACTGTCATACCTGAGCAACTTTTGCATACTCTTGAATTCATATGAACCTAATTTTGATCTGAAAGTTTTAAGTAATTATACATACTCATAACCACATAAGTCCTTACTTGGAACCATCAGATAACCTGTCTTGAACTAAAAGTGAAACTTAACAAAACAAAACAAATAATGCTGCTAGGCCAGAAGTCAATTGCATTTTTTAACCCAGTTACTTGTTTCTTTTTACTTCTCATGACATTTCTTAAATAACACATTACCATAGTAAACCTTTATTTAATGAGTACTCTCATTTTGTACTCCCAAATGTACAAAAGTAGAAATGCTACCATATTCCAGTTTATATAAAAGAAAATTTAAATATCTTCACTCAAAAGCAGTATTCTATTAGTTGATAATCATCTCTATTCATAACTTGTAAAACCCATAATATCTAGAAAAATAAATTATGAACCCATTGCTCTTATAGATGAGCATTTTAATTGCATAGAGAATATACTGGACAAGGCAATATGGAATCCTGCAAAACATGGAGAATGGACCAAATAGAGAGAAATGTTCAAAGAAGCTACATATGCTCATCAGATGTGGTAGCAGATAGTGAATCCCAGCAAGAAAAGATAATCTGAGGAACTCTCAAGAGCAGAGGTAGGATACTTCACCGGGTATGTAGACACACTTGTCATACATGAAACAGATGAGAATAGATTCAGAATATTCAGAAAAAAATCAAAAGCCTAATTCTTTTCAGTTTCATGAGGTCCCATATTTCAACAGTTGCACCTTACAGAACTAAAAAGCTTCTGTAGGGCAAAGGACACTGCCAGTAGGAAAAAAAACAAAAACAAAAACAAAAAAAACAGTAGCATACAGATTGACTCTTCCCTAATCCTACATCCAACAGTGGGGTAATATCCAAAATATAGAAAGAACTCAAGAAGTTAGAGTAAAAATAATAATAATAATAATAATAATAATAATAATAATAATAATAATAACCTAAGTAAAAAAATGGGGTACTGAGTTAAAATGAGAATTCAGAAGAATCTTGAATGCCTGAGAAGCAATTAAAGAAATGTCCAACATTTTTAGTCATCAGGAAAATTCAAATCAGAAATACCCAGAGATCCTACCTTACACCAATCAGAATGGCTAAGATGAAAAAGTGAAGTGGGGAGGGTGTCGGGAACGTAGAACATTCCTCCATTGCTGGTAGGATTGCAAACTGGTACAATTACTCTGGAAATCAATCTGACAATTCCTTAGAAAATTAGATAGCTCTACCTGAAGACCCATGTATACTGTTCTTGGGCATATGCCTGTACGTTGATCTACCATATCACAAGGACACATGCTCCACTATGTTCATAGTAGGATTATTTGTAATAACCAGAAGCTGGAAACAAACCAGATATCCCTCAACTGAAAAATGGATACAGAAAATTGGTTCCTTAACACAATGGAATACTATTCAGCTATTAAAAATGAGAACATCTGGGGAGGATATAGGGAACTTTCTGGATAACACTTGAAATGTAAATGAAGAAAATATCTAATAAAAGTTGAAAAACAAAAATGAGAACATCATGCATTTTGCAGGCAAACAGATGGAACTAGAAAATATCATCCTGGGTGAAGTAAACCAGATCCCAAAGGACATATATGTTATGTATTTGCTGATAAGTGGATATTAGCTCCAAAGTAGACAATACTCATGATACCATCCACAAACTGTAAGAAATTTAACAAGAAGAAAGGCCCAAATGAGGATTTTTCAATCTCACTTAGACGTGGGAACAAAATAATCATGGGAGGCAGAGGGAGGGAGTGACTAGGGTGGAAAAGGGGAGGGGAGGGAAAGGGAAGCAGGATCAGCTATGGGGTAGGAGACAGGAGAGAAGCTCAGTAGGTCAGGAGAATGAATGGAAATATGCAGCTGAAGGTGTTGGGGGCGATAGGAACCTCTAGAAAGTACCAGGGACCTTGGATGAGAGATGCTTCCAGGACTTGATGGGGATGATCTTAGTCAAAATGCCCAACAGTGGGGATATGCCACGAAGATGTCGGTAAAGATCCTCTCCAACAAAGTGAAACCGTAATGTCCAAACTTGAGGGGAAAAGAAACCACAAGGGACTCGGTATCTGTGTCTAGACACTATCTTTATACAGACTAGCACAACCCACGGTGGGGCACGGGGTAACTAGCGACATAACAAAAATCAACACCTAAAGACATTAAAAAGAGATTTTAAGATTACTTGCTACAAGTTCTACATTTGTAAAATTTCTTTGATGTGAGGTGGTCCCTTCACTTACATATAATAATGGTTAAGAGCTAAAAAGCAGAGACAAATGGGACATATTTCACTATAAAGTACAAAAGACATTGAAAGTAAAGAAATAGGTGGAATTTAGGAAGATTGGATTTGCTTTCATGAGGAATCTCATGGAAATTCTTGTTTATTTGAGATTCAGAGTAACCACAGATTAAAAAATAAATGACGTTACCTAAGTGCAGATTAATTATTCCTTGAGTTTGTTGGGATTACTTATAGAATTCTGAGTTATTCAAGGAACTGCATCCTATAGGGCCTCACTGCAGCATGGCTGAGAACTTAGAAAAGGATATTACTGCTGACAACGTTCAATAAGCTGCATCACTGACTTTGAAGTGTTTGCCACTTACATCTGGAAGTAGCCTTAGAAGTCATGTTAGTCTTGTAATCTCTGAGCCTTAAGAGTCATGTTTGCCCAAGCTTTGTAAACTTCTTTCTCTTTTCTTGAGAATATGTTTCAGTCCAGAGCAAACACCCCTAGGTAATAATCACCCCTTTGCCTAGCTCTTACATTCTTCTGTCATTTCCTTCTTAGGCTCACAAGATATAATGTAAATCTCTAATTTTATTTTATTTTTTCACATCTAGTTGAGCCTGGGTTGGTGTACATATTGCCCCCACAGCTAAGAAACATTGTTGGTAATTCTTTCTCAACAGCATACATGGTGATTCATGACACTAACAGTAACACACACTTGGGAAGGTTTTTAAGTCATTCTTCTCACGATTTTTCATTATACAGGGAGCAGTTCACAGTACACAGTATATTTAGTATTATACTCTATTTTTACCATCTAGTTATGTCATGAGACCAATAGCAATATCCAAAGAAATTGTGTCTTGTGGTCAGCTACAGAAGCATCTCTGACCAACTACTTCTAGGGTGATAACTCTTTGAGGGCATCGGAAATTCAACCAAATCTTTTGTGGCTTCTTGCAATGCTTTGTCTTTGGTTTGGTTTAGGTATTTTTGATACACACAGTGACTTAAGTCAAACTTTAAATTATTTTTTCCCAATTTTTTTATTAGATATTTTCTTAATTTACATTTCAAATGCTATTCCGAAAGTCCCCTCCCTCTCCCCCCTCCCTGCTCTCCTGTCCACCCACTCCCACTTCTTGGCCCTGGCGTTCCCCTGTATTGAGGCATATAAAGATTGCAGTACCAAGGGGCCTCTCTTCCCAATGATGACCGACTAGGCCATCTTCTCCTACATATGGAGCTAGAGACACGGGTTCTGGGGGTTCTGGTTAGTTCATATTGTTGATCCTCTTCTAGGGTTGCAGACCCCTTCAGCCCCTGGGGTTCTATCTCTAGCTTCTCCATTGTGGGCCCTGTGTTCCCTCTTATAGATGATTATGAGCATCCACTTCTGTATGAGACAGCTATATCAGGGTCCTTTAAGTAGGCACTAGCTGTCCTATGCCATAGTGTCTGAGTTTAATGACTGATTATAGGATGGATCCCCCGTGGTGGGGTAGTCTCTGTATGGTCCATCCTTTCATGTTAGCTCTAAACTTTGTCTCTGTAACTCCTTTCATGGGTATTTTATTTCCTCTTCACAGGAGGAATGAAGTATCCACGAGCTGGTCTTCCTTCTTGATGTTCTTGTGTTTTGCAAATTGTATCTTGGATATTCTAAGTTTCTGGGTTAATATCCATTTATCAGTGAGTGCATACCCAATGACTTCTTTTGTGATTAGGTTACCTCACTAACGATAATTCCTGCCAGGTGTCATCTCCTTCTCTCTCTCTCTCTCTCTCTCTCTCTCTCTCTCTCACACACACACACACACACACACACACACACACACACATTAATCCTGATGTCTTCATGAATTTCTTACTCTGAATTCACATATTCACATTAAGTATCTAGTATAATATTTATAGACTTAAATGTCTTTGAGGATGGAAACCTTTGTTAGAGCCAGATTTTTTCTATCCTTTACTTATTAAAGTTACAAACACAGTGATTTTAAAGAAGGAATAAGAACTACAATTATCACTTTGGAGATTTTAAAATATTATGTGAAAGAAGGGAGGAAGTAGTGGCAAAATAACTCAGCAGGTAAAAGACTTTGCTGTCAAATTTGACAAATTAATTTTGAGTCTCTGATTCCACATGGTGAGATGAGCGTACCAACTCTTGAAGTTTATCCCTCTGACTTTCACATGTCTACTGGTGCTATAAACATGGTCAACAGCCTATGTTTGGGGAAGATATAGAACCTCATGGATAATCTGTAGTTTTGTTGATTTGACATGCAAACTGCCTTCTAAATAATTATGTCTATACCCTGAGATTACTTCTCATACCCGCTCTGGTCAGAGAATTGTCTTTTTGCAGTGGAAACTTTTAACTGTTGAGAGATATGACCATGATGTTCAAGGTGATAAGAATGAGTGATGGTTGAATGCTTAGCCATAAATGGGACCGCCTGCAAGGCTTGTTAAACATTATGAATGAAAGAACAGAAAGGAGCTAAGAACTGAGAAAGAGTCTGGGTGTTGTGGAATGCTTTCTTCTAGCCATACCACAGCTATTGAACTTTTGACCACATAATAATTTTCATTTCCTAAATAAGACCTGCACAAGATTGGTTAGGCCGTCCTCACATAACAGATAGAAAGGTACTACTTGAAGTGGGACTTCTTCTTAATTATTAAATGGGAACCTTAACTTTACTGTGAATAAGAGAGACAATTTTTTCTATGGTATAGACCCAGGTAAGTTTGTAACCATCTCCAATAACTATCATTGCATCATTCACAATAAGAATAATAAAGAAAGAAACAATGACCATGAAATCAGGAGGTGCAATACTTTGGAAGAAAAAGGTTATGGTGATCAGCAGAAATGTGAAGTAGACAAAAGTACATAATAGAGAGTAATAGGTTCAAAACACAATGTATATATGTATAGAAATATCAAAATTGAACCCATTCTCATTCATAATTAAATATGCTAATAACATATTAGTAACAATAATAATTGATATTAATAAAACAAAATTGTTTAAAGCTTATTTAAACATTTAGGTTAATAGAAGAATCTCTGTAGCCCTTGCTCCTCTCATCCATCAAGAGTGATTTTTTTCTTCAAAATGATCTTTTGCCTTTGTCTACTCCCATTTCATGAGTGTCTCCTACCATTCTGTAATAAATTCTGTCCTCTCAAGATACACTGTATGGCTATCATCTAAATTATTTTTATGTAGATCACAAAGGAACCACAGAGCTGAGGGGCCAGTGATATATCTCATTCCAGTAATGAAGAACATAAAAAGAAAGCTAAATATATAAAGATGTAGATTTTATGATTGTTATAAATTGATAAGTTAATAATATTCCTTTAAAATAATTTCTTAGAAGATAAAATTTTAATTGAAGGAAAATCTTATGTATGAACATGTATATTTTTAACAAGAAAAGTCAAAGTTAGTGTTCATATGGTTGTATAACAAAACCAAAGATGATCAAGGCAATTTTGAAGGAAAATATGGTGAATACTTTTTTCTGCCAGACATCAAGATATATAATACTTCTGTGGTTTTAAAATAGGATGGTTTTATGTGAGATTAAATAAATAGATCAATGGAACAGAACAGAGAACTGAAGCGTCACACATAAATATGTCATTGATGTATATAAATCAGTTGGGAAGAGGAAAAAACTATTTAATAAATTATATTGAAATAATTAGCTATCTTTATGGAGTATAATAAATTTAGCATCCTACTTCATAATGTGTATGAAATCAAACTCCATACTGAATTATGACCTAAATGTAAGAAGCAATTTTATAACAAATATAAAATAAATTAATTATAATAAAAATCACAGACATGCTTATAGTTAATACTTTGTATCATAATGATGGCAATGTATAAAGTACGTGAGTGGATACACACAAATCAGAAAAGATAAAATACATTGCCAGAGTATATAATGCTGCATTTTTTATAATATGTTTATAAAAACAAGGAACTCAAACTCTTACAGAGCAGTAAGAAAAATTATAATGACCAAGAAAAAAATTGTAGTATACCACTGAGCATAAAAAGAAGTAAAAATAATGACCCCTAACACTTAACCAATCTAACTGATACATAGCATAGGTGGCTAATATGTTCATTAATACACTGACATAGTTTTGTCAGTGTTAATATCAAAGATTGGAGAATATGAAGAAGAATGCAAATCCGATCATTGAACATTTTAAGCTCACTGATTTATTATCTTTCTAGGAATAACAGGCTAACCATTCTTCTTCCTTTTTAAAATTTTTTATTTATTCATCTTTTGAGACAGGGTTTCTCTATTTAATTCTGGCTGTCCTGGGACTCACTCTTTAGACTAGGGTGTCCTCAAACTCAGAAATCATTCTGTCTCTGCCTCCCGAGTGCTGGAAATAAAGGTGTGTGCCATCATTGCTTCGCTCATGCTACCCATTCTTACAAATATACAGGAAACTGCATCTGAATGGATATCTTGAGACAATTCTGATACTATAACATATTCCCTTATGCTGGACACTTTATAAGGAGTGAACATTTATTTCTCATTGTCTGGAGGCATGAAGCCCAACAAGATGATTCTACAAAGGCTAGTGTCTGATGAGGCTGTATTATGCTTTTAAGATAGTACCATATTTCAGTGAACCCAGAAAGGATTCATGCTGTGTCTTCCACTAGTGAGATTTTTTATTAACCTTGAAACTCCCTTTTTAAAACACTAATTTGTGTGAGTTATATTTTCTGATATGTGTCTATTGGGGACTCTATCTTTCTCTGTCCTCTCTTGTCTACCTACTTTCTTTTGACATCCTGTCTGAGATGAGGTGAGTAGTTATTCTCTATTATGCCCACTTTACATTCCTAGACCAATCCTCTGAAACTGAGAACCACCCAAGATGAGCTCTAACAAATCTGTGAATAACACCACAGAGCCTCCATCAGGACGGAAGAACTACCTAATAGAGTTGAGTCAGCCAACAATCTCAAGAGGCAGCTGGTATTTACTTGAATTTTGAGTGATTACAGTGAGTATGTGTTGTTGATCGGGGTTACATACCTCAATATTATATATCCTTGTGCCATTTAAAGCCTTCTGTTCATTAATTAGAATAAGTTTTGAGTTTGTGTTCCATTGTGGGATTGAAGACTCAGTGTTAGATGAAACCATTTAAGCCCCATGTGGAAATCTAACATAGGTTGTATATATTACATGCAACCCTTACATATTTCTTGTTCTAAACAAGATGGACTATTACTCTGTCTCATGGTCACAGTTACTGCCCAGGAAGCTTGAATGGAAGTCAGAACATTAGGCAGATATTGCCTAGGGTGCACTTGAGGCACACTCATACACACACACACACACACACACACACACACACACACACACACACACACCAAGTAAACAAAATATACACAGAGAAGTGAATATGGGGTTACACATGAAAGCAGGAAGGAACACATGAGGATAGGGCAAGACAGAAATAATTTAAATGCATCACATGCATCCCTTGTTATTAACAAGATGGCTCATTAATTTGAAAGTGTTGTTTTGAGGGAGGAAGTTTGTCCTTTTGGCAGAGATGAGGGTTGTCTTAGAACAGAGATGTTACTTTGTCAGTCACATTAAAATGAATAACAATTTCACACTTTTAGAAAGTAGTTAGGAGGATTGGAGAGTCAGAACTGGAAATATCATGTATTTCTTTGGATAGGAAGTATCCACCTGAAGACCACAGCATAGGGTTACAAGAGCTATAATGGTCTTGTTGATATTACAAGCAAGAAATACAGATATGGTGTATTCACACAATATACTTTTTCCTGCAGGTGATGGAATCACACAGGTAAAATTCTAACATACAGTTAGCTCCTGAAACTATACTTTAATAGTTATTCAACTGTACTGGCTAGGTTTGTGTCAACTTGACACAGCTGGAGTTATCACAGAGAAAGGAGCTTCAGTTGGGGAAATGCCTCCATGAGATCTAGCTGTGAGGCATTTTCTCAATTAGTGATCAAGAGCCCCTGGTGGGTGGGACCATCTCTGGGATGGCAGTCTTGGGTTCTATAAGAGAGCAGGCTGAGCAAGCCAGGGGAAGCAAGCCAGTAAAGAACATCCCTCCATGGCTTCTGCATCAGCTCCTGCTTGAGTTCCAGTCCTGACTTCCTTTGGTGATGAACAGCAGTATGGAAGTGTAAGCCGAATAAACGCTTTCCTCCCCAACTTGCTTCTTGGTCATGATGTTTGTGCAGGAATAGAAACCCTGACTAAGACATCAACCCATTATGTGTTTTCAGTGCAAGAAAATGATTCCATATTAATTTTTAAAAGTTTTCTTTTATTTAAAGAGAGCAAAATAGGAGTAGTGGTAAACATCTGTAACCAAAGAATTTGGCTGGTAGATAGGATATTCAGGCATTTAATATCATCCTAATTTGAAGACAACATGGATTACATGAGAACTCCCTAAAAATAAGAAAGCTGTGAGGTGGTTATTAGAATTATCTGTATGTTTCCTTTAGCTAGTTAAGATATTTTCTTCATCTTTTGGAAACAAGTATTACTGTTCACAGCTTCCATAAGTAACAGAAATAAATCATTTCACCCACAGTAGTTTTGTGACAACAGAGTCAAAGACCCTTTGCTTAAGCCTCTAAATATGTCTTAAAGATGCCATTAGGATCATAATAAATGAAAATGGTACATAGGTTTATTTTTTTTTCTTTCTAAACAATTTTTATTAGCTATTTTCTTTACTTATAATTCAAATGCTATCTCTCAAAAGTCTCTTATAACCTCCCACCGCCCTGTTCCACAACCCACCCACTCTGCTTTCTGGTTCTGGCAGTCCCATGTATAGGGGCATATAATCTTTGCAAGAGCAAGGGCCTCTCCTCCCAATGATGGCCAATTAGGCCATCTTCTGCTACATATGCAGCTAGAGACACAATCTCAGGAGGTACTGGTTAGTTCATATTGCTGTTCCTCCTATAGTGTTACAGCCCCCTTCAGCTCCTTAGGTACTTTTTCTAGCTCCTCCATTGGGGCCCTGTGTTCCATCCAAAAGATGACTGTGAGCATCCACTTCTGTATCTGCCAGGCACTGGCATAGCCTCACAAGAGACAGCTATTTTCAAAGGAGAGAGCCGGGATGGAATTTCTGAAAACTTTTCTAAATGATAGTAGTCCACTGATGCCTGATGCTGAGAAACTCAAGAGTCTCAAAGATTTCAGTGAATGTTTTTGAACATGGGACATATTTAAATAGAGTAAAAATAATAAACCATCTGTTGGTATTTTGTTCCCCCTTCTAAGAAAGACTAGTATATCCACACTTTGGTCTTCATTCTGTTATGCCCAGTTCTCTGGAACCCCAAAAGAGTGTCAGGAAGTGCAAGTCCGCTGTAATAACAAAGAGAGCCTTTATTCACAAGTTTGATCCGGATTACAAACCTTTCCCACTGTACAGGTTAGGAATTTGATGCCCAGGTCCAGCAGCTTGAAGTATTTATATGCATACATGCACAAGCAGGGATCCTTGGACTTTGGGGTGACTGAGGAGGTGACAAGGGGAAGACATCCTTCAAACCTGATGTTTGAGCAGCTGGGACAGGGACCATTCTGACTTTGGAAATAACTTTATGGTGTTATCAGGAGCTAGTATATTTTTACAAACTGGTCACAACAATCTGGGAACCCTTAATTGCCCTTCTCTCATGGTCCAAGAGTGGGTAACTTATCATTTCAAGGATGTTTGGTTCTTGTTCTCTTCTAGGACAGGAGCCATCTACACTTGAGAAATGTTCATTATCTATCAAGGAGATAGTCAGCCTCAGTGACACAGAGGTTGGGGTATGTTGCCTTTGTCTGTTCCCAAAGCTGGCATCTGTGGTGCTGGGAGTGTGTGTGTGTGTGGGGGGGGGGGGTTACTAGGGGGAAGGGAGTACCAGCATGAAAAGGGGAATTGCAATATTCTGGATCCAGGCTAGGCCCTCTTCATTTGCCCTTTCCAAAAGGCAGAAGGCATCTGTGCTGGGAAAAAGGGGAAGGGGACTCTAACTGTACAAGCTGTGGGAAAGTGCAGAGGCAGGTTTCCTGTGTCTCTTCACTTCTTGAGCTTCATGTGGTCTGTGAATTGTATCTTGTTTTTGGAGTTTGGGGGCTAATATCCACTTATTAGTGAGTGCACACCTTGTGTGTTCTTTGTGGTGGGTTACCTCACTCAGGATGATATATAGCTCTATCCATTTGCCTAAGAATTTCATGAAGTCATTGTTTGTAATAGCTGAGTAGTACTCCATTGTGTAAATAAACCTTTTCTGTATCCACCCCCCCACACACACACACACACAAAAGCTCCCAGGGACTAAATCACCAACCAAAGAGTATACATGGAGTGACCAGTGGCTCCAGCGGCAAATATAGCAGAGGATGGCCGTGTCAGACATCAATGGGAGGAGAGGCCCTTGGCCCTGTGAAGGCTCTATCTTCCAGTCTTAATGGATGCACTCTGCTGAGACAACTTAGGTAAAGAAGTCTAGAAATCTGAAGAAGCTTTTGGGTTGATCCTTCAGCATTACTTGAGCACTTCATCTGTCATGATAGTGGAGGTCTAGTTAAAAATAAGAATTCCAAATACAACAGTAAATTTTTATTCTTTTGTTAAGGATGTCACTGATTCAATTGATTCAATAATCTGATTCATTGTGGCAAATGGTGCCTGTACCCGTGCACCAAACACTAAAAAGACCTTTAAATAATTGTTAGATAATAATTAGATGTTGAATTTATCATTTTAATTCACAGGCATTATTTAATACTAAGACATTTTTTAAAGATAAGAAACACTCAGCTGCTTTTAGCTAATAAACAAACTATAATAATTACTCATTTTGATAAATATGAAAAAATTTAAAGTTCTTGAATGTCACCATCTCATAGTCTAAGCTACAAGTATTTAATAAAAAGATAATGATGGATACATTTTTCTGTAGTTTCTTTTATAAAGAACAACTTTCAGTCATCTTGCCACCCCATTTCCTTAAGAATCAATATCTCAAATAACAAAATCCATGTTAAAGCTGATTCTTGGGATACAGGATTGTGTCAAATGTCTCCGAATCAAATGTGCCTATGATGTTTTGTTTTTGTTAAAAAAAAAAAAGTATTGCTTGCTTCTTTGTGTTCTGAGTTATGTAATCAAGATTCTATCTATCCATTGAATCAAGTTTTGAATTCAACAATGGCCTGTCTAATGATTAATTTCCTTACCAATATCTTTAGTTGTGAAGATCACTTGCTACCAAAATGCTATAAATTACATGTTCTTGTTTGTTAAATAATGTAGAAACATTTTTAGAGATTATATTTTGTGATATTATATTAGTAAAGTTTGAGTATTCAGTTCAGTTTTGTTTTTTAAGCATTCATCACTAAAATTATATGTTGGAGTGCTTCCATATTTAAGATGTATAAACATGAGGAGACAGATGGCAAAATATGGCAGATAAACAGAACATGATTAATAATTCAAGAAAGGTTGCTAATAGTACATTTGGTCCACTACCTAAGTCCAATCTGCTTCCATCCACACCATGACATGAAAACTGAAGAAAATGTCAATTAGAAAAATATTGTTATTTTTCATTTTCTTTGAGAAAAACTTCTGTTCTTAGTAAAACCAACATATCTTTTTATAATTTTTATAACAAGGACATATATTCTTTCTAACTCAGCATTACTACATGTATTATATATTAATATTTCATATGCTAGTCAGCATGTGGTATAACTCATTTTCAACATCTCTTAGATTTCTATTAATATTGACAGTTTAATATCTCAAGGGTAAAATATATACTAAATATAACTACTTGATGAAAGGAATACTAAATATATTAAACAAAGTTAGCAAAATAATAAACAACCTGAGTTTAACAAAAATAAAATATTTTGAATGTACAGGTCATTGTTTTCTGTCTTGAGAGGTATAATTGACAAAAATATGTTTCTATTTTACTTTTGAAAACACTCATTGAGGGGATGGAGTGACATTACCGCACTTGGAAGAACTGATTGCTATGCAGGGGACTGACATGCAGTACTTAGCACCTACAGCAGGTAGTTCAAACTCATTACTTCAGCTCCAGAGGAATTGATGCCATCTTTTGACAAACACAGGAAACTGCAAAACACATATCTACACAGATACCAACACATACACATGAAGAAAACACATATAGTAACTAACAAAATGAGTATTTGAATATCTAAGGGTAAAAGGTTGTTTCAAGCACTGTACTTGCATGATCAGTTCTTGGCTTCTCACTGAATCACAGCAGTGAGAAATGTGTAAACCCATTCATGGAAATGCAAGGATGCAAAACAGAAAGTTTATTAGTGAATTATGAATGAATTATAAAAAATGGAGAAAATTGAGGCTGTGAGATTCTCAGTATAAAAAGGTGCTTGTTTGCTGAATGACATAAGTTTGACCTCTTAAGCTCTCATAGAAAAACGTATGTGCTGACCATACAGAAATTGACACTCACACACATATACACAAGTACATGAATATAAAACCTGAAGTAAATATAAACATTATATATAGAAATTTGAAAACATGCAATATATAGAGAGGGTGGAAAACCATACAGCAAATAATTTCATTTCTCAGAATGAAAACAAAAGCAAAAAACCAAAACAAAAACTGGGAGCACTAGGTAAAAATATCAGCTCTTATTCTTGTGACCCAGAGGAGGACCAGTTTCCTATTCTGGAAAGGCAAGGAAACATGAACCAGATTGACTTTGAATTCCTTCTAGTGCCACAGAAAGTAGTGTTTGGCTCAACTACTGAAAACTGCAAACCTAGAGGGTGATTTAATCACAGAATGAGGTGGTTTCCATCTTCCTTAAATTGGCAGAAAGTGAGAACCTGACTGTTAAGTTTACTTTCACGAGTCTGACACAATCCCTTATTTGGTATGGGGACGGGGGTGATTTCAAACTACATTTTCTAGCTCTGGATGCAAACATCTGATATCAAGTAAGGCACAGAACTACTTTCCCCTGCAAACTCTAGAAGAACACTCCTTGTCTTCTTCTATTTTTACATCTAGAGAAATAGATGTAAATAGAAATGTGATTGACAGAGAATCATGTGAAAGAGACAAGGAGGAAAATTAGAACATTAATGCAAAAACAGCTCAATAGTGCACACAACGAAAAGAGATGTCTGTCAGAATAAATTGTTTAAAATTCCATGTCTCAAACATATTATTTTTTTAACTAATAATTCAGATTACCCGTAGATTTATCACAAATTTGGTGGATGGAAACAGGCCTGTACCTACCAAAACTTGTACTCTCTTCTTTTATGCAAGGAAGTCACTCTAATCATATAGTGATGCTTTCTGTGTTTCTTTTTTAAACAAAATACAAAAATTCTTTACAAAGTCAGATCAAATTGTGCCTATATACATTGCTTCCACTACCACAGGTATAACAAAAAAACATGGGTGGTTTTCTGTTCATTTTAAGATCATAATAGAAAATAGGCCTGTCATATCATTTATCATTTGCTTTCATAGCAATATCTTGTTTCACTTTCTGTTGGAAAGAATCAAACACATAAAATAGCAAATACAGAGCCATGCATCTGTGAGGGCTTCATGTGATTAGTTTTGATGGGAAATAAAATGAATGTGAAAAATATTCTTTCCAGTTTTGTCTTTTAGATAGCCTAATCTCAGATGTATAATTTCAGGTTCTGACTCATCTTGGTTACTTCAAATAAGATTTCTACCCTGTTTCATATCTCAAATATACACCAGCTCTACTTGAATAAATATATGAAAGTCTGAGGTTTAAAACATTGATCTTTATCTAGCTTTGGCTCCTAATACATGCACACTCTAATCATCTGTGACATCATATTTTTTCAGTTCATAACATGAGAAATACTGTCTAGATTATATGTGAGAAATTAAGAAAGAAACCCAGTTACAGTGTATGGCAGGATCAAATAGTCTCATTTCACTTTATGACATGTGTAAGTGGTCATAATATAATTTGGAATTACAATGCCCTAATGAAACTTAGATCAGGAAATACACATGAGTTTCGAGCACACTTATAAAAAGTACAAGTACCTACTGGACACTGTCTACTCTAAAATGACTTCTAAAATATAGATAGCTATCATATCCCAACAGTGAATTTCATTAGTCCTAGGTTAATAAGCATACTTTTATGTACTTTCATAGGAATTGTAAGTCTTTTTCATGCATCACTTGACTTTTCACCTTCATGCATTTGTCTTTGAGGGTATGGCTCAAATTATACATGTTTTATATCATAATGAGGAATCAAAAAATGCAATAGATTAAAACTACCTATACTGTCGGGCAGTGGTGGTGCACACATTTAATCCCAGCACTTGGGAGGCAGAGGGAGGCATATTTCTGAGTTTGAGGCCAGCCAGGTCTACAGAATGAGTTCCAGGACAGCCAGAGCTATACAGAGAAACTCTGTCTCAAAAAGCCACACACACACANATAATGAGGAATCAAAAAATGCAATAGATTAAAACTACCTATACTGTCGGGCAGTGGTGGTGCACACATTTAATCCCAGCACTTGGGAGGCAGAGGGAGGCATATTTCTGAGTTTGAGGCCAGCCAGGTCTACAGAATGAGTTCCAGGACAGCCAGAGCTATACAGAGAAACTCTGTCTCAAAAAGCCACACACACACACAAAAATTCCTATACTATGATATTGTATTTCTGTAACAGCAGAGTTATCAGAGAGATGATATCACATCAATACATCTTTTTTTTTTCTCTTTATTAGATATTTTCTTCCTTTACATTTCACATGTTATCCAGAAATTTTCCCTTACCCTCCCGTGTCCCCGCCCTGCTCCCCCACTCACCCCCTCCCGTGTAATGGCCCTGGCATTCCCCTGTTCTGGGGCATATAGAGTCTGTATAACCAAAGGGCCTCTCCTCCCAATGATGGCCAACTAGGCCATCTTCTTCCATATATGCAGCTAGAGACATACATCAATACATCTTATAAATGTTGTTGAATATAGTATTTTATAATCCAATAATAAGCAATTTAGGAAATTAATTTAACTAATGAAGTTTTAACAGCTAAATACTGATATTCTAGTTGAACAATTTGCTCAAGGATTTTACTGGCAAAATGAAAGGATTTAAGCAGATATTCAGTCACTTGCTGTCCTAATTAAAGGCATACCTATTATCTTTATCCTGTTTATAACTGTATGCAGTTAGTATTTTATAGGAGTTGGCAAAGACTATATATGGAGTATCATTTAATTTTAAATGCCTATTTGATGTATTTAGTCTCAGCAAATACTTATTAGATGAACAAATGACTTAGAGCTGCTAAAGTTTCATCTTCATGTTTATAATATACACTGTAGTAATTTAATTCATTTATTACTGTGTGGCTTATTTTAATTACTGAATTGTACTTATTTTCCCTTAAAACATTTCAGAGTGCATAATGATGAGTTAGGGAAATATATTTTTATGATGGTTGCTTGATAAATTATGAAACAAAAATTTTCAGCACACCTGTACAAATTCATTTGAAACTGGAAGATGTAGAGTTATTTTCCTAGTAGAAAAATGCCATGGTGATAAAACAGAAAGTATCTCCATTATATTTTATTTCCAGATGGTACTGAGTTACAAAAGTTGACTCCAATTAAATTATTGTGGAAATGTGTGCTCTTTAAAAATAGATCTGCAAAAATATACTTCTAAAACTGAAGGAACTGAGCTTGCACTATTAATACAATATAAATTATACAACTAGGAGTTTAGTTCTAATTAAATATGCAATATTTTATTTCTTTGGGCCATTAAAAAAACAAATATAAGAGATCTTGTTGGCCAGCCCCTGGCTACCTTGGACACAAGCTCAGTGGACAGTCCCATGGTCCCCAGAGGACTCTCCATGCATCAGGCACCCTAGTACACACAGAATCTTAGGATCACTGGTGAGTGGATGCAACATCTGTTCGAAAATAACTGAGAGAGGCCTGTGCCAGTAGGAACAGGGTCACAGAAAACCTACCTGACCAGCGGCTGGAATTTGTTCAGGTTGGCACAAGACCTGGGTCACCTTGTGCACGAAAGTAACGGATGGTCCCATGGTCCCCAGAGATCTCTCCACACTGCAAGTGCCCTAGCATGCCCAGGATATTAGGATCCCTGGGGAGTCAGACACAAGATCTTTTCCAAAGCAACCATGAGGTGCTTATTTCAGCAGGAGCAGGGGCACAGGAAACCTGTCCAACCAGAAGCTCCTGTTCCTTCTGGCCATTGCTGGTCTACCTTGGTTTCAAACACAAACTTGTGTTTGAAACCAAGGTAGACCAGCAATGGCCAGAAGACCTCCTTGGTCCCCAGAGGAGGTACCACTTCCAGGCGCTGTAACACTCCTAGGATCTTAGGATTCCAGGCCCAGCATCCCAGGAGCTTGGTCACACCAGGGTCTCAGAGTCTCAGAGGAAGCTTGACTGCCAAGAACTCTGACACACCCAGAATCTCAGCATCATAGGATCATGGAATCACAGGATCACAGGAAGGACAGGCTCCAATCAGATATACTGAGGGTATTAAGTGCGTGAGATAATCAGATTGCAGGAGGCAAGCATAAGAACAGAAGCAACAGACACCCAAGGTTACTTGGCATCATCAAAACCAAAGTCTCCCACCATAGCAAGTTCTGGATAAACCAATACCCCAGAAAAGTAAGATATGGATATAAAGTCATTTCTCATGATGATGATGATGGAGGACTTTACGAAGGAAATAAATACCTGCCTTAAAGAATTACAAGAGAACACATCTTAATCAGATGAAAGAATTGAACAATACCATCCAGGATCTAAAAATAGAAGCAGAAACAATAAAGAAATCACAAAAGAGAGATCACTCTGGAAATAGAAAACCTAGGAAAGAAGTCATGAGCCATTGATGCAAGCATAACCAACAGAATACAAAATATAGAAGAGAGAATCTCAGATGCAGAGGATACCATATAAAACATTAAGGGAATAATCAAAGAAAATGCAAAATACAAAAAGATCCTAACTCAAAACATCCAGGAAATCCAGGACAAATGAAAAGACCAAACTTAAGGATAATAGGTATAGACCAGAAAGAAGATTTCCAACTTAAAAGGCTGGTAAATATCTTCAACAAAATTATAGAAGAAAACTTCCCATACCTAAAGAAAGAGATGCCTGTGAATNAAAAAAAAAAAAAAAAAAAAAAAAAAAAAAAAAAAAAAAAAAAAAAAAAAAAAAAAAACAAACCTAACGAAGATAGCCACATGAACAGAATTCCAACTATACCAAAAAAAAAAATTAACAGGAAGCAACAACTTTTCCTTAATATATCTTAATATCAATGGACTCAATCCCCCAATTAAAAAAAAGACATAGACTAACAAAATAGTTATCTAAAGATGACAAAACATTTGCTGCATAAAGAAAACCCACCTCAGGGACAAAGACAGACACTACATTAGATTAAAAGGATGGAAAACAAATTTCAATTTTCAAAGCAAATGTTCTCAAAAAAAAAAAAAAAAAAAAAAAAAAAAAAAAAAAAAAAAAAAAAAAAAAAAAAAAACAAGCTGGGGTGGCCATTTTTTTTTTAAAGATATTTTCTTTATTTACATTTCAAATTCTATCCCAAAAGTCCCCTATACTCTTCCCCCACTCTGCTCCCCTACCCACCCACTCCCACTTCTTGGCCCTGGCATTCCCCTGTACTGGGGCATATAAAGTTTGCAAGACCAAGGGGCCTCTCTTTCCAATGATGGCCGACTAAGCCATATTCTGCTACATATGCAGCTAGAGACACTAGCTCTGGGGGTACTGATTAGTTCATATTGTTG
Source organism: Mus minutoides (assembly GCA_902729485.2). NCBI lineage: Eukaryota > Metazoa > Chordata > Mammalia > Rodentia > Muridae > Mus > Mus minutoides. The sequence goes on along the minus strand of LR752424.1, from coordinate 14,236 downwards.
GTCCACCAATAGGGTTGCAGAACCCTTCAGCTCCTTGGGTATTTTTCTCTAGCTCTTACACTGGGGACCCTGTGTTCCATCCAATAGATGACTGTGAGCATCCACTTCTGTATTTGCCAGGCACTGACAAAGTTTCACAGAAGACAGCTATATTAGGGTTTTTTCGGCAAAATCTTGCTGGTATATGCAGTAGAGTCTGCGTTTGGTGACTGATTATGGGATGAATCCCCGGGTGGGGCAGTCTCTGGATGGGCTATCCTCTCATCTTAGCTCCAATCTTTGTCTCTGAAACTCCTCCATGGATATTTTATTCCCTATTCTAGGGAGGAATGAAGTATCCATGTGTTGGTCTTCTATCTTGATTTTCTTGTGTTTTGGAAGTTGTACTTTGGATATTCTAGGTTTTTGGACTAATATCCACTTATCAGTGAGTGCATATCAAGTGACTTCTTTTGTGATTGGGTTACCTCACTCAGGATGATATCCTCCAGATACATCCATTTCCCCAAGAATTTCATAAATTCATTGTTTTTAATAGCTGAGTAGTACTCCATTGTGTAAATACACCACATTTTCTGTATCCATTCCTCTGTTGAGGGACAACTGGGTTCTTTCCAGATTCTGGCTATTATAAATAGGGCTGCTATGAATATAGGGGAGCATGTATCCTTATTACCACTTGGAACATCTTCTGGGTATATGCCCAGGACAGGTATTGCTGGATCTACCCATAGTACTATGTGTAATTTTCTGAGGAACTGCCACACTGATTTCCAGAGTGGTTGTACCAGCTTGCAATCCCATCAGTAATAGAGGAGTGTGTTTCTCCACATCCTCGCCAGCATCTGCTGTCACCTGAATTTTTGATCTTAGCCATTTTGACTGGTGTGAGGTGAAATCTCAGGGTTGTTTTGATTTTCATTTCCCTGATGATTAAGGATGTTGAACAATTTTTCAAGTGCTTCTCAGCACAGTTGAGAATTCTCTGTTTAGCTCTGTATCCCATTTTTAATGGGGTTATTTGAATTTCTGGAGTTCAGCTTCTTGAGCTCTTTGTGTATATTAGATATTAGTCCTCTATCAGATTTAGGATTGGTAAAAATTCTTTCCCAATCTGTTGGTGGGCTTTTTGACTTACTTACAGTATCTTTTGCCCTACAGAAGCTTTTCAATTTTATGAGGTCCCATTTGTCAATTCTTGATCGTACAGCACAGGCCGTTGTGTTACTGTTTAGAAAAATTTTCCCCTGTGCCCATATCTTTGAGGGTTTTCCCCACTTTCTCCTCTATAAATTTCATTGTCTCTGGTTTTATGTGGATGTCTTTGATCCACTTAGACTTGAGCTTTGTACAAAGAGATAAGAATGGATTGATTCCCAGTCTTCTACCTGATAACTTCCAGTTGAACCAGTACCATTTGTTGAAAATGCTATCTTCTTTCCACTGGATGGTTTTAGCTCCCTTGTCAAATAACAGGTGACCATAAGTATGTGGGTTCATTTCTGAGTCTTCAATTCTATTCCATGGATCCACCTATCTGTCGCTGTACCAGTACCATGCAGTTTTTATCACAATTGCTCTGTAGTACAGCCCCAGTACAGTATATAGTACAGTATGCCCCAGTACAGGGGAATGCCAGGGCTAAGAATTGGGAGTGGGCAGGTAGGGGAGCATGGTGGGGTGAGGGTATAGGGAACTTTTGGGATAGCATTTGAAATGTAAATAAAGAAAATATCTAATAAAAAAGGGTAATTTGCAAATTCATGCAGAACAACAAAAAAACCTAGGATAGCAAAAACTATTCTCAACAATAAAAGAACCTCTGGTGGAATCACCATGCCTGATCTCATATTGCTGGTATATGCAATAGTGTATGGGTTTGGTGGCTGATTATGGGATGGATCCCTGGGTGGGTTAGTCTCTGGATGGTCCATCCTTTCATCTTAGCTCCAATCTTTCTCTCTGTAACTCCTTTCATGGGTGTTTTGTTCTGTATTCTAAGGAGGAATGAAGTATCCACACTTTGGTCTTCTTTCTTCTTGATTTTCTTGTGTTTTGCAAATTGTATCTTGTGTATTCTAAGTTTCTGGGGTAATATCCACTTATCAGTGAGTGCATATCAAGTGACTTCTTTTGTGATTGGGTTATATCATCCTTAGTGAGGTAACCAAATTACCCTTTCTAACTCAGTGAAAAATTGAGTTGGAATTTTGATGGGGATTGCATTGAATTTGTGGATTGATTTTGTCAGGATAGCAATTTTCATTATATTAATCCTGCAAATCCATGAGCATAGGGGATCTTTCCACCTTCTTAGATCTTCTTCAATTTCTTTCTTCAGAGATTTGAAGTTCTTGTCATACAGAATTTTCACTTCCTTAGTTAAAGTCACACCAAGGTATTTTATATTATTTGTGACTATTGTGAAGGGTGTTGTTTCCCTAATTTCTTTATCATCCTGTTCAACATCCTTATTCATCAGGGAAATGCAAATCAAAACAACCCTGAGATTCCACCTCACACCAGTCAGAATGGCTAAGATCAAAAACTCAGGTGACAGAAGATGCTGGCGAGGATGTGGAGAAAGAGGAACACTCCTCCATTGCTGGTGGGGCTGCAAGCTGGTACAAATACTCTAGAAATCAGTTTGGTGGTTCCTCGGAAAATTCGACATTTTTCTACCCGAAGATCCAGCAATACCACTCCTGGGCATTTACCCAGAAGATGCTCCAACATGTAATAAAGACACATGCTCCACTATGTTCATTGCAGCTTTCCTTATAATAGCCAGAGTCTGGAAGGAACCCAGATGTCCCTCAATAGAGGAATGGATACAGAAATGAGGTACATTTACCACATTTAACCCAATCTCAAAAGTACACACATGTTATGCACTCACTGATAACTGGATATTAGCCCAGAAGCACAGAATCTTTCTTAGAAGGGAGAGTAAAATACTCATGGAAGGAGTTACAAAGAAAAAGTTCAGAGCAGAGTCTGAAGGAATGACCATACAGAGACTGCCCCACTTGGGGATCCATTCCATAAACAACCACAAAACCCAGACACTATGGCAGATGCCAACAAGAGCCTGCTGACAGGAGCCTGATATAACTGTCTCCTGAGGGCCTTTGCTAGTGCCTGGAAAATACAAAGTGGATGCTCCTAATCATCCATTGGATGAAGCACAAGGTCCCCAATGAAAGAGCTAGAGAAAGTACCCAAGGTGCTGAAGGGGTCTGAAGCCCCATAGGAGGAACATCAATATGAACTAACCAGTAACCCCAGAGCTCCTTGGAACTAAACCACCAATCAAAGAAAACACATGGTGGGACATGTGACTCTAGCTGTATATGTAGCTGAGGATGGCCTAGTCAGTCATCAATGGGAGGAGAGGCCCTAGGTCCTTTGAATGTTTTATGGTCCAGTATAGGGGAAGGTCAAGGTCAAGACTCAGAATGAGAATGGGTGGGTTGGAGAACAAGGGAAGGGGAAAAGGAATAGGAATTTCTTTTTTTGGGGGGGGGACTAGGAAAGAAGATAACATTTGAAATGTAAATAAAGAAATATCTAATTAAAATATACAAAAAAAGATCTTGTCTAAGACAGCATGCATTATGTATTTTGGGGGGAAAATCAGCCTGTTGAACAAAAAAGAACATTATTTTGAGGATGGAAAAAGTTGTGTAGTTAAAGCAATATCATTAGAAAAATATTTTAAAAATTTGTGTATCTTCCCATCATTTGTGTTCAATGTGTTTTTGTGTGTGTACATGCTTGTGTGCTTCTGTTTGTGTGAGAGAAAGATTTATTTTAACTTTTAACCACTCTGGAAATCCATCTAGTGGGTCCTCAGAAAACTGGAAATAGTTCTACCTCAAGACCCAGCTATACCACTTCTGGGCATATACCCAAAAGATGTTCCACCATATCACAAGGACGTGATCCACTATGTTCATAGAAGCCTTATTAGTAATAGCTAAAAACTGGAAGCAACTCAGATGCTCCTAACCAAATAGGGAGTGGGCTACCCAAAAAACATCATCTGGAAGCAGGGTCAGCTTTCCTGCTCTCATATCCTCTGGCTGGCTCACCCACACCCATGCTTTCAGAGCCAACTCCATTGTCCTGCCCAGTTAAGGTTCAGTGTCCACCAGAGATAGAGATTTTTTTTTAATTAGATATTTTCTTCATTTACATTTCAAATGCTACCCCAAAAGTCCCCTATACCCTCCTCCCCCGCCTTGCTCCCCTAACCACTCACTCCCACTTCTTGGCCCTGGCATTCTTCTGTACTGGGGCATATAAAGTTTGCAAGACCAAGGGGCCTCTCTTCCCAGTGAGGGCTGATTAGGCCATCTTCTGATACATATGCAGCTAGAGACATGAGCTCTGGGGGTACTGATTAGTTCATATTGTTGTTCCACCAATCTATGAGTATAGCAGAATATGAATAGCAATGGAAATAATTTTATCTTTTTTCCAGTTGTGTCTCATTCTTCTCTAGGTCTCTGACTATTAAGTCTGGGTTTCTGGCCATCCAGGCAGTGTAGGGTCTGGACTCCCTCTTTTCTTCTGGGGCTCAAGTTAAACCAAAGATTGGTTGGCTACTCCCATAGGTTCTTTGCCACCAATGCTCCAGTATATTTTGCAAGCAGAACAGATGGATTCTTGGTGGAGGGTTTTATGACTGCACTGGTATCTATATTTCTCTTTCCATAGTCTCCACATTACTTTCTTGTGCCAAAGACACTGGAAAGTAGTGAACTGGGTGGTAATTTAAGAAAAGTGTTCTTGGCATTAATACGTGTTTCCAATTCTGTTGAAAAAGTCACTTAGATCAAATTTGTTTCACTTAATATGATAGTAACAGACTGTCATATATTGTTATTTAAAACATATTTAAGTGTCATATTTAATACTGGATGAACCCAGTTTTTTAAGACTGTAGCAAAACACTGGATAATTAACTCATCTATAGAGAAGGTTTATTTTGAATCTGTTTTTTAATCAAATCCATTACTCTTTGGTTGTTGCCTGAGTCCTCAGCACTGCCCTGATGTCTCTTTTAGGGGCAATGAGTGAGAAGGTACAGATTCAATGGCTGAGATTCCTAGAGCAGGTGAGAATAAGGAAGCAAGCTCATTTATAAATTCTCAAGGAGCACCCTTTATATATTCCACCAGCATCTCATTGGTCACAAGTGTTTCCTTCAAGTGGCAATTTTTGATTGGCTGTCATTTCTCACCAATCTCTAATTTCTCAGGCAGGCTTCAGTTTTGCCCTCATGTGGAAACTGCCTCAGCCACTATCTCACTCATTGTTTACCAATGTTTATGAGGAAGTAGCCACCACCCTGGTGGTGGGGCCTTTTTGTTCCTCCAACATTTGGCATTTGTTGGGATCTAAAATCAATGGAACAGAGCATAGGCTGTAACAACTTTGTTTCCAATGCTTGAAATTTGAAACAAGAGGACAGATCTTGTTGGTTCAGTTCTCCTGAAGGTATTTGTCTACTAAAATAAGCACCTACACTAGACCTTGATAAAGGCATTTAGGCAAAACTACAACATGACTCCAGCCAGCTCTGAGCCTGGAGAGGGTTTGTTTATATCATTCTAGGTACATAAAAAGAATATACTCAGTCCTGAGGCATAAACAAAGTAGTCAAGGAGCAAGCAAAGCACAAAGGCCCCATGATCACTGTATTCAGTGCATTAACAAGCACAAAGGCCCCATGATCACTGTATTCAGGGCATTAACAAGACCCACCAACGTACAAAGAACACATTCCTCAGCTGAATTCATCTTTAGTCTATTTCCTCGTTCTAGCCCAATGTCAAATTCCTGCCAAATTCCTAGAAGGTGTACCAAGAGCTCTCCAGAAGGCCTCATATCATAAGTATTTTACTACCTTCCTGTGGCACCAGCCTAGGAGCCACATCTACAAAGACTGGTCTACTAAAAGAAAAGTTACAGTCTAAAGTATGATAGGACCTATTGCTTTTCTTCCTGTGTAAAAGAAAACAACATATGTGAATCCTAGTTACTGTAGTTCTGAAGTTTGGGGGAAAATGTCTATTTCCCCACTTCTCCAGGTCTAGTATTTTGGGCAAAATTATAGTACAGGAATAATTCTTATCAAAAGTTTTTCATTATGCTTGTCTCAGAACAAAATCAAAGAAACTTCATTTCTCATATTAGTTGATATTAATATTGTTACCAGTGATAAGTTAAATTATAAAATTTAAAGTCATTGTCTTCTTAAATGAAAGGTGTTATAGAAAAAGTAAAAAAGGAGCTCTAAACTTCAGACATCTAAATTCTACCAATTTCTCCTAGTCTCACCTCTTCTGGGTTCTCTTCTTTCATTAATCATGCCTGTTACACTGTAGATGTAAGTGTACATCTAATAGTTTAGTGTTTCAGAAAATGTAGCCACCATTGACAGCTATCATAGGAAATATTTTCTTCCTTATAATTATTAAATTTTTTAACCATTTATTTTTATTCGTGTATGTATTTCTGTGTTGGGGAGAAAGCAAGTGCAGCTGTGCATGGGTAAAGGTTACAGGACAAGATTGATTTGACTGTCTTGAAAGACCAGGAAAAATCCAGACCCCTTAGCAAACCCAGTAGAGCCAAGAATGTAGATTAGCCAGTTCAGTTACTCTGTTCTAGGAACTTGACTAACCACAAGAACAGATAATTACCCAAGCCCGTTTAGTGACCCTGTTCCAGGAATGCCATGGTTGACAATACAAGTTAGATTAAAATCTTGAGAACATTCTTGAGAAACACAGAGTTTCCCCTTGTGATTTTTCACTGGTATTTTCGGTATTTTCCAATGACACCCTCCCTACCTATTTGGATTGTGGTTTCTTCCCTTAAATACCCCTTCTCCCAGCTACTCGGGCTCAAACTCCTCTACCCCTGCTTGGGATAAAAGTCGGCACCAGTGTACTGGTTCCTGACAATAAAACCTTGTGCAATTGCAGCAAAGATGATCTCTCGTAAGTTCTTGGGGGGATCGCATCATCCCAAGACTTGAGTGAGGGTCTCCCCTCTTCTGGGATCTTTCAGTCTTTCTACTTTTATGCATGTTTTAGGGATTGAAGTCAGATTGCCAGGCTTGAGTGACAAGCACCTTGTTTGTTTGTTTGTTTGTTTGTTTTTGGATTGGTTATTTGTTTATTTATTTATTATTAGATGTTTTCTTTATTTACATTTCAAATGTTATCCTCTTTCCTGGTTTTCACTCTGAAAACCCCCTATCTCCTCCCCTCCCCCTGCTCACCAACCCACCCACTCCTGCTTCCTGGCCCTGGCATTTCCCTACATTTTGGCATAGAGCCTTCACAGGACCAAGAGCCTCTCCTCCCACCGATGATCACTTAGGCAACCCTCTGATACATATGCAGCTGGAGCCATAAGCCCTTCATGTGTACTCTTTTGTTGCTTGTTTAGTCCCTGGGAGTTCTGGGAGTACTGGTTAGTTCATATTGTGCATGTAAAGCACCTTTACCCACTGAGCCATCATCTAACTTGTCATTCTTTCCTATAATAAATAGCAATCATTTTCTTTTAAAACAATCCCATTTATTTATTAATTTTGTTTATGTGGTGTGGGGATGTGTGAATATCATGACACACATGAATCCACATGTCTCTTTACAATTTATGATTCCAATGATCAAATTTTGATCATCGGGTTTTATGGCAAACATTCTGTTCTGCTGAGCTACCTTACAGGAGCTGTAAACTCTTAAAGAATACAATTTAAAATAAATTTTCTTAGTTTTCCTAGAGGAAAAGTTCATTAGAATGATTTCATAATTAGATAATTTTATTTGTATTGTATTTCTAGTACATTATATTTCATGCAGGGAAGAATTATTTTAAATTTTCATAAATTATAATATATGCAAATATATGTTTAGTGATTGTCTTCTATTACAAAGATCAAAAATTAACACCTCACCTCTCAGTGCTTTCTACTAAGCACTTACTTTTCCCTCTGATAAATCATGCTATTCAAATTTTTGTCAGTATTTGCTAACTCTTTTATTGAAATTTTTATTAATATATAAACTATTCCATGACACTGTTTTATGGAAGTCTATTTCCCTCAGAATTTTTGCTGTTTTTCTGCCTCCTAATATTTAATTTACTTCCATCACTTTATTTTATGTCTTTATCTGTTTCATTACTTTCTGAACTGTCAATGTTTTATGGATTTTGAAAATGTCTCCAGATTTTAGCCATTATGAATTCTGAATCTGAATTGATGCTGCCATATATTTTTGAACACAAAAGTTGATACATGTATTTATATATGTTAGAGCTATTGATGATTTGTAAATTGACATTTAAGAATAGAAATATTGAGTCACAGAACTGTTCGGTGCATTGACCAGAAGTGTACATTGGTTCCTGTTTTTCCACATCATAACAAAATACTGTACAATTCCTTTCATAGCATGATATGTGTACTTGTCCCTCTTCTGTGCATTAAACAAAACATACACATTCCTTAATCACTTCCTCCCTAAAATTCTCACACTATACCTTTTCCATTTAAATGAGACTATGTTAAGTTCTTGAAACTAGATCTTACTTTCTATAATTTTTCTTCAATCGTGATTGTGATTTTAAAGTACCAATTTTAAGTAAAATACATTCTTAAATAAAACTTGCATTTGTCATTTTTGTCGCTATATTTTGCTTTTCGGAGACAGGGTATTGGTAGTAAAAACTAGCCTAATTGTCCTTACATGGATACAGCTGATCTTGAATATATTGTCCTGCCTCTATATTCCAAGTACTTTGATTACAGGCATGTTAATGATGCTATTTTATATGGTGATGAGGATATAATTCCGAATCTTATGCTTTCTAAGCAAGCAGTTCATCAACAGCTATAACCTGAGATATTTATTTGCTCTTTGAAAACTTAACATTCTTCTGATTTAATCTCTACTTACTTTTGTTACATATCTACACAAGGTCAGATAAAATTAAAAGATGGAAATCATATAATAATTTGAACAGAGGATGTACACCATTGACTTAAATTTTAAAGGGAGTAATGAAACATTGATTACCATGCTCCAAAAACTGTAGAAATTGAATGAATACTTATATTTAACAAAATCACTTGTAAACCTGTTGTTGAGATATTCTGGAGAGATAATTATCCCAAGTCAGAAAAATGAGTTTAAACCTCTCTGTTGTTGAGTGTATAACTAATTCGCAGAATGCAGCCAAATTACTTTTGTGTTAGCTGATCTTCAAAGAAATCCATTCTCTCTGGAACCAGAAAATGATGNAGTGTTCAGTAGTGCAGTGGTAGGAGGAGAGTGTTCAGTAGTGCAGTGGTAGGAGGAGAGTGTTCAGTAGTGCAGTGGTAGGAGGAGAGTGTTCAGTAGTGCAGTGGTAGGAGGAGAGTGTTCAGTAGTGCAGTGGTAGGAGGAGAGTGTTCAGTAGTGCAGTGGTAGGAGGAGAGTGTTCAGTAGTGCAGTGGTAGGAAGGAGAAGCCTCAAAAGATAAAACAACTTATTCCTGTCTCCTCTTCCCAGAAACCTTCACTGATCAAATTAGTGCTGTGGGTTCTAGTAAATCAACAAAGTAAGTATTTGATGTTCATTTTCACAAGCCAGGGCACAGGAGAATGGACTTTGAGATGAGAGGCTAGAGCTTTGTTCTGGTGCCCCTTTTTCTCACCAAACTTGGATCCTGTATGTAGGCTTTAAAATATCCACTATTGTTTCTTATCCCCATATACCCTTCTCCTTCTCTTCCTTTTCCTCCTCTTCCTCCTCCTCCTTCTTTTCTTCTTTTTCTGACCAAGCCCACTCAGTCAGTCAACAGATTCTCCAGCACAGGATTGGGATTGAGGTTTAAAAAGAAAAAAGACATTAGACAACATTGTAGCAGGACCCCAGTCAATTCTGAGTCTGAGGACAAATTTAGTTTTCCCAATCTGATTTTTATACCATTTTAATTTCATGCAAGTATTAAGAGGGGGCAATACAATAAGGAACTAACAAGGCAATAAGCAAAGCCTCATGATTACTCCTATTGTCATTGTTTAAATGGTCTTATCATAATGACCAAAATACTTGAGTCCACTTCCTTGTCCAAGCACAAAATCTTGCCTGAAGCCTACTGCTTTTGTTCCACTCTAAAATTAAATGTCCTGCCTTACCCTACTTCCCTATCATAGTCTAAAGTTATATTCTTGGCGAAACTTACTTCCCTATAATGCCCTAATGTCAGATTCATGCCTGAGCTTACCTCCTTGTCATGGCCAATCAGATTCAGGTCCGAAGCCCATTTTCTTGTCGATGGCCAATGTCAGACTCCTGCCAAAAACTCTTCACATTTTTTGTTTGTTTGTTTTGTTTGTTTTTTGTTTTTTGAGACAGAGTTTCTCTGTGTGGCCCTGGCTGTCCTGGAACTCACTCTGTAGAGCATGCTAGCCTTGAACTCAGAAATCTGTCTGCCTTTGCCTCCCAAGGGCTGAGATTAAAGGTGAGAGCAACCATTGCCGGGTTCCATGTACTATTCTTACAAAGAAACAACTCATGTTTATTGCACATATATTTACTTTCAAAGAATTAGTTCCAAATAATGTAACTTTCAAATCTAAAGATGAAAATGATTTAACTAAGTGGCTTGGCACATTCTCTTTGGTGTCCAACATATATGGCAAGTTGAATTTACTTGTTAATTTGCATTTTTCTTCTCCATTCTCCCTCAGTCAATCTAGACAAAATAGCTTCCTGTTTCTTTTCACCTCATTCTATATTCTTACTTAATCAATCAAATATTAGTGACTGTACCTCTCATTTATTTGATATATTTTCCTCTTCTTTTTCTTCTTTTTAACTTTCTCTTAGTATTTTGAATCAATGGCAGTATATGGCAAATTTCTTCCAGCTGACCATTCTGTCTTGAGTTTCAAGGTTCTAGTTATTGCTTCTTGCTCTTAATCTGGTAATTAGAAAAATGTAACCCTGGGCATGAAAATATCTTGTTTTAATCTCCCACAGATTCTCCAGTGCTTATAGTAATGTTTTTTTTATCCATATTCATCAGAAACCCTAGTGGCCTTCAGGTATTAAAAAGAGAACAGTGAACAGAGAAAGGCAGGATGCTAGCTGGTTTCCATATGATGCTTCTATTATCTCTTATATATATTTTGTGAATAAGATATGAATACATTGTGTCTTACTAGAAACAACTAATGCAATTCAAGTCAGAAAATTTAACAAGTAGCAACCTATGGAATAAATTCAAAAATTTGACATAACATCTACAATGGATCACTTCCCTAATTTTAACTGACATCCAATTCTTCATACTGTGCCAGGGAAGTGAAAATTCAACCATAGCGTTATTCAGTTGTTCAACATACTTTGAATAAGCCTTCATTTTTACGTTCATTCAGTATTTAATAAAAGTCTTTCATACTTAAATTTGTCAAATACTATTACACATTTTACAGAAATAGTAGTAGAAATAATAAAGATAGAAAAATGTCAATTCATAAAATATATATGTAAAATGTGATAGGGAGAATAGGAAATTGGAGTAAATAATTTTAGGATACATTGTTTGAATATATCCTAGATATATTGGATATATTGTTTGAATATAAACATGATGGCTAGAGAACATCTGTTAAAGATATTGACAGATGAGTACGGTTCCAAAGTTAGATAATGATGTAAATAATGAGTTTAGATATTTGAGGAATCCGTTTCCTAGCATGAAGAATGCCAATTTCCTTAGGCAACAGCATATGTAGAATGAAGAACATCAGAAATCCAAAGTGAATATTTTAGAAAGACAAAATAATAATAAAAATAAACAGTGAGATTTGATCATGATGGTAATTAAATTATAATCAATCAAGCAAACTACTGAAACATTTTTGGTTTTTATACAAGGTGACATGCCTTCATCACTTCTTACTGCCACCATGACAAAATACCTTAAACTGAGTACATTAAAGTAATGGAAGCTTATTCTTACATTGTTCTGAAATTCAGATATTTAAAATCACATTTATTTAAACTGTGGCCGCATTCTGTCTCTGATGCTATGAAGGAGGTCTTTCATTGGTTGTACTTAGCTTGTAGTTATGACTTCTGTTTCTTGACATTCCTCTTTTGCATCATCAGCATCTGGCATTCTACCCATTTCTTCCTATGCCATACTCTGTATCTTTCCCTTTCTTAGTATCAGGAAATGGGTAGACAGAGATGAGATTAAGACCAGCTAGAGAAGAGTCTCCTCTCTTGAGTAGACTACAGATCAACTAATTACATTAACAGGTTAAGTATCTGAGATACTGTAAGGATTTAATTGCATAATTGAGAAGAAATAATTCAATTTAAAGGCTCTTCTTTTAAATTACATTAGACAAAGACAGACACTACCTCAGAGTAAAAGTCTGGAAAAAAATTTCCAAGCAAATGGCCCAAAGAAACAAGCTGGAGCATTCAGTCTAATCGAATAAAATCGACTTTCAACCAAAAGTTATCAAAAACAGATGAGGAAGGACATTTCTTACTTGTCAAAAAAAAAATCTACCAAGATGAACTCTCAACTCTGAACAACTATTCCCCAAATATTAGGTCACCCACATTCATAAAATAAACTTTGCCAAAGCACAAAGTGTACATTGGATGTCACACAATAATAGTGGGAGACTCAACACCCCACTCTTAGCAATGGAAAGATCATGGAAACAGAAACTAAACAGAAACACTGGGAAATGAACAGAAAATTTGGACCAAACGGATTTAACAGCTATTTGTAGAGCATTTCATCCTTAAACAAAAGAATATACCTTCTTCTCAGTATCTCATGGTACCTTCTCCAAAACTGATCATATAATCAGTCACAAAACGATCCAAGACATATACAAGAAGATTGAAATACTCCCATGCGTTTTATCAAATCATTATGGACTATTTCTGATCTTCAATAAAAACAAAACAACAGAAAACCCACATACTCATGGAAGCTGAGTAACTCTCTATTCAATGATAATTTTGGTCAGGGAAGAATTAAAGAAAGTAATTAAAAACATTTTATAATTTAAAGAAAATGAAGCCACAACATACACAAACTTATAGGACACAATGAAAACAGTGCTAAGAGAAAAATACAAGGTTCTGAGTGCCTCCATAAATAAGCTGGAGAAAGCAGATTAACCACACATGTGAACGCTCTATAACAAAAGAAAGAAAATACACCTAAGAGGAGGAGATGCAGGAAATAAAATCAGGTTTGAAATCAACCAAGTAAAAACAAAGAAAACTATCCAAAGAATCAACAAAACCAGGAACTGGTTCTTTGAGAAAATCAACATGATAGATAAACCTTTAGCCAGACTAACCAGAGGGCACAGAGACAGTATCCTAATTAACAAAGTCAGAATTAAAAAGGGAGATATAACAAGAGAAACTGAGGACATTTAAAGAGTCATCAGATCCTACTGCAAATACCTATATTCAACAAAACTGGAAAATCTGGATGAAATGGACAGTTTTCTAGACAGTACCAAATACCAAAGTTAAATCAGGATCAGATAAACAATATAAACAGTCCCATAAACCCTAAAGAAATAGAAGCAGTCATTAAAGTCTCCCAACTAATAAAAGCTCAGGACCAGATGCTTTTAATGCAGAATTCTATTAGACCTTCAAAGAAGACTTAATACTAATATTTCTCAAATTACTCTACAAAATAGTAACTGAAAGAGCACTATCCAGTTCCTCTATCAAGCCACAGTTATTCTGATACCGAAACCAAACAAAGACCCAACAAAGAAAGAGAACTTCAGACTAATTTCCCTTATGAATATTGATGTAAAAATGCTCAATAAAATCCTCACAAACTGAATGTAAGAACAAATCAAAACTGTCATACATCATGATCCAGTAAGAATCCCAGCAATTCAGGGATGGTTCAATATATGGAAATCCATCAATGTAATACACTATATAAACAAACTCATAGGGGAAAAAAAAACAGATGATAATCTCATTACATGCTGTACTGGCTAGTTTTGTGTCAACTTGACACAGCTGGAGTTATCACAGAGAAAGGAGCTTCAGTTGGGGAAATGCCTCCATGAGATCTAGCTGTGAGGCATTTTCTCAATTAGTGATCAAGAGCCCCTGGTAGGTGGGACCATCTCTGGGCTGGCAGTCTTGGGTTC
>LR753068.1:22785-37644 GCA_902729485.2 Mus minutoides | reverse complement strand
TATATATATATATATATATATATATCCACATTATATATAATGTGGATATAGAAAAGTGATATTATGAGGGAAGAAGAGGTTTTGAAGAGGGAGAGGAGGTTAACAGAGCACATAATGTTGCTGAGGAGGAAGATACAATTGATCAAGGGTGAGTTAGAAGGTCATTATATATAAAAATGCATCAAGGACTCATAATATATTGTATGCTAGTTAATAATTGAATTTCCAAAGATTCAAGCTGCTCGAGTTTGAACATGACATGTGTCCTAGAGGCTTGCTTTGAGCATGGCCCCTCTTTGTTTACTCTCTGCTTCCTCTGTGTAAATAAAATGTGATCAGCAAGCTCCAGGCATGCTCCTGCTCACCTACCCTTTCTGCCTGTTCTGACTGACAATACCAAGAGAATTCTAGGCTACAACCAACCCTTTCCCTACCAATCATGCTTTTTTTTTTTGTCAAGATGTTCCATTACACCAAAAGAAAATTAACTAAGTCATAAATTATGACAAAGATTCACTGAAATTCTCATAGACTTTCCAATACTTGAATGAAAATGTACTATACTCAAATTTATGTTTACATGTTTAATGATAACAGTTATATATGATGGGTAAGATAAAACATATTTTACCTTCTACTTTTATATAACAGTAAGAAAAATATAAACAATAAGCAAAATTTATGATTATAAAAATATTAGATTTAAGACTCTGATATTATTTATTTTAGACTCTACTGCTTAATGATGTATAACAGTAACAAAGAGCCCAGGGCTACGCTGACATTCTCCATCCTTTTCTTCCAGATGGTGAGGCAATTCTGAAGTGCCGAAACTTAAATACATCTAGGTTTCGTGAGTCAAATCCACTCTAAATATTCCAATGACTCTCTCTCTCTCTCTCTGTTTATATCTCTGTTTCTCTCTCTATCTCTCTGTCTCTCTCTTCTTTCTCTTTCTCCCTTAAAAGAAAATCTGATAATCCTTCTTAATAGATGCAGTTTATATAACATGAGATTTTATTTGCAACAGTGTAAAACTCCCTTGAGAACATTAGTCCTGAATTTTGCTGGTAACTTTTATACTGTGGAGTAACTTTGCTAAGAATTACTGGGCCTATTTTCAGCTTGGACAGGTGAACCTATAGCACCTGATGGAAGTCTCTGCTTTTCTGCCTTCTGAATTAATCTGTATTCTGAAATCTGCTTTTCCAACTTTCTTTTATTCCTTTTTAATTCCCAGTTGCCCTGTTGAAATCCTTGTAAGGGTTATTATGCTCGGCACAGGCAGAAACACTGCCCTGGCAAATATTTCTTCTGCATGATAAATCCCTTTGATTATGGAGGATGTAACAGTGGACTGTAGGAAAACTAGAAGATCAATTCAATTAATAATTAAAAATAAAACACATCAGTCCAAATTCACCCAACATGTTTGGTTCTTCCAATGCTGTTCCGTCTCATTAAACTCCTTTAAAATAACTACTTGGTGTACTTGGAAGGAATATCGACTTTAGAGTGATTTTCCTCCAACTTTAAAGTGCTCTGGTGATATCATAAACTCCACAGGGCAGGGTGACCTCGGGGTGTACTTTTCTGAAGATGTAATTTTTTGCTAAGTTGGAAGTCTGGCAGTCAAAATGCATCCTGATAACATTTGCCCTACTGCTATGTGGACATGGAGGAAGATGTGAGAGCTACTTTTTATCTCTGTGATTAAGGGGTGTTGTCTAACACAGCCTTTTCAAAGCAATTTTGAGCCAAGCTCGATTCCAGAGGGAAGTCTGCTCTACCTTAATAATTATGCATTTGACTTAAAGATTAGCCTGTTTAACCTCAACTAACAAATAAAATGTTCTAGTAGAGGGTATGACTCTGTAACAATCATCAGAAGAGAAAATAACACCTGACATTCCCATGTATTTGAAACATGTATGTGTGAAAATATGTTGTAATTTCCAAATGATTTAACTTGTTCCTTGGAGTGATTATTACAGATAGTTGAGGTACTACTTACTTTTCTCATTGCTGTGACAAATTTTTTGAGAAGAAACCCATCAAAGGGTTTTTCATGGCTTAATATCTGAGAAGATAGAGAGAGTAAGGGCATCAAGGCAAGACAGACATGGTTTTAGGAAAAGTAGGTGCTTAGTGACATTATGTCAACTGTCAGAATAAAGAAGAGAGAACTTCTAATACTCAGCTAGCTTTCTTATTTGCACATGATTTATTTCTAATGGGACTCCAGTTCTCAGTTATATATCATAGGAAATATCCCAATACACATGTCTCTAGCTTGTCTCTTGATTAATCTAGATCTAGTCGACTTGACAATCAAGATTAACCAGCATATTCACGAGTGTTGAATGCAGAAATCTTGTGATTCCAAGATATAATTGCCAAAAATGATTTTTAAAAAGAATACCCTGTTACCTCATAGTAAATGTATGGGGTGTTAGGAAGACTCTGAAGTCTCACAAGCTCTGAATCATCTACTGTGTCATCAGTCTCCTACTAAATTTTGAATTAATACCCTACACTGAGAATGTACAGATTAAAAAGACAGTCTGTATAGAGAAAAACAATATCTCTTTTATGAATATAGTGACTAGAATTAGGGATTTCTAGATCTAGCTCAGAAAGTAGAGCTTTTACACACTCTAATATCAAGAGAAGAATGAGGAATTAAAGGTCATCCTCAACTACAGTGAACCAGAGACCAGTATAGGCTATATGACACTCTTAAGAAATGAACAAATAAATAGCAACAAATGCAGCAGAAAAACCCAATAAGATTTGCTTACTAGATTTCCAACCTCCTGATGCAACAGGAGCATCACTGGATGAAAACAGGACAAGTAAATCTGGAGTTATGACAACATTGGAATTCAAGACTACTTTTGACTGAAAGATTGAGTATGTCTTAAACCAAGGTTGGAGTCAATAAACATCATACACCTTTGAGTTTAGACAAGGTAATGACATGTCAATTGCCATGGAGAAATTTTCCATTAAGCCCCTTAGTAAAAAGAAGTTATGTTTCCAGGGAAAGGTAATCTTGGGAGATTTTTAAGAACTGAAATCTGTTCTACTTAGTAGCTCAGAGGTAGTAGGAAAAATTACCATCTTTATTTTGCTTTCACAGACACAGTGTAACAAATGTCTCTCAGTGACAAAATTAAAAAGATATGAATAGATAGCTGAGAGAAGTGGATTATGATGGGGTCACTGTGTCATAAAAGAAGATTCTGAGACTCCTATAGAGAAGTTTCAACATATTAAAAAGATTTACTTCAAGTTGATATAATGTTTAAGAAAATTACCTGTTTTTGAAAGTTGTATTTATTTTATGCCATGGCTAGGTATGCATATCTTAAAACCATGTCCTTCAACAAGGGCACTAATGTTCCAGAAGATACTAAACTAAAACCCTAGAAATAGCTCAAAGGATAAGACCACTCGCTGTTTGCAGTAGACATGTGTTTAACACCCAGCACCCACATAGTGGCTCACAACCACCTATATCTCTACTTTCAAGGAAACTTATGCCCTCTTCAGACCACAGGCAAAACACTCATACATATAATATAAAGTAAATGCATCTAAATATAAAATAATTAATACAAAGAAACATGTGAATCTATAAAGTATGTACTGCCTCCTTCAATTTGCATGTTAAGGCAAATTCTAGTCACAAAAAGACAGAAAATCTTGTGATTCAGTTGAAAAGAAATGAAAAGCTAAGAATCCTAGACTCTAATCACGTTAAAGAAACTGATGTACCAAAAACTAGATCTAAAGCTGGGCACATAGCATCATTGCTTGCAATTGACCTATACTATGGGCAATTGGCCAGGAAAATGCTAACCAGTGTGCAATTGCACAGAGCTCATCAGATATTGGTTATATGCTGTAACTGTGACTATTAACATTAGAGAAGAAATAGAAAGCAAGAAATATTCCCCAAAGGGGCACTGTTTGTGGGGTAGAATCTAGAGTTATCTGCAGGAATCAAATTGTATACTGGTTATTTCTGTATCTACTCCTCCCTTATGCCTCTTCATGGCACACCTAAAAATTAAATCTGTTGTTGATTATAATAGCTATGCATTCGAGGATTGCTTTCAGTAAATGGGGCACTCAAACCTATGTTTAATTTTTCTCTAGAATTTGGTTCTCTCTCTAGCTCTCACTTGTTCTCACTCTGTTTAGTTTTGTGTGTGTGTGGTTGCACACATGTGTGATGTATATATATATATATATATATATATATATATATATATATATATATACTCCCATATGTGTAAGTGAATACACATGCATATATTGGCAAGTGCATAGCCAAAATGTGCAAGACATTGATCGTATGTAGTCTTTGATCATACTCCACCACATACTTTGAAGGAGAGTATCTCACTGAATCTAGAGCTCACCAATTGTTCTAGACTTGAAAACTAGCAAGCTAAAGTAATTCTCCTGCCTCACATGTAGGTTGGTAATACAAGTAGGCGCCCACATTGTCCAACATGTATACAGCTGCTGTGATTCATAAATTCCATCTTCGTAATCTCATCTTAACTACTTTTCAGGAAATAATCTAACCCAACAACTGCACACATTTTCCTTTCAGCCCAATCCTCAAAACAAAATGGCTTCCTCAGATCTGAATTTCATGTTCTTACAAGTATGTTAGGTTATTTCTGAAATTATAACCTGATCACGGAAGACATATCTTGAGTGTAGAGGGCATGATTCCACCTTCTAGATACCATGGCTAGCCAAAAGGGTCAAATGAGAAAGCCACTGTGCAACTAAGAAGCTGCCTTCACTCTTCTCTGAATCCTGATTGGTTGAGGTATAAGAAAGAAGGACATTGAGAAACCAAAACAAACGCAAGGCCCTTTTTGGTAGATTCTGTGACATCTTCAGTTGTCTTACTTCCCTAAGGCTTTTCTTTGGAACATTTTCCATGCCTTCCCTGCTTCTTCCTCTTATTTTACTACTTGTTCTTGTCTGTTTTCTATTCGTTCTATTCTGTCACTTTTTTTCTTTCCCTTTCTCGTCCCTTTTTGTTATATGATTTCAGTGAGAAAGATTGTGAATGGGATGAATTTTATGAAGCACAAATTGTAATCTGTTGCTGTGTAGAAAGATCAGAGGTCTATATCATGAATTCCTATGCTTAAGTCCTCAACCCTTAGCTAAAGGCTGGGTATGAGTGCTTGTGCCTATAACACCAGTGCTGAAGTAGAGATGTGGGTTGTAAAAGCTTCCTAGATGTGCAGTCTAGATGAAATAAAATTCACAAACTTATCTCAACTGATCAGGTGCAGAGAGAATGACTTCAGTCTCTGGACACTTCATGAATGCTCACAGACATGTGCCGCTGCATACACATTTACACAAACACTACTTTTCAATTTTAAAACTAAATAAATAATTATTGTTAAAATTGGTTTTCCCATCTATCCCTGTTACCCTATGTTCTTACTCTGATCTTTCTCTTGCTATCAATTTCCCTCAGAAATTCAGTTTCCATAGTGGACTTTGAAAAGTTCTCCTTTTCTAGAACTTTCTTTATAGCTTTTTTTCTACAGCTGATCATCTCTGGAGACATATGCTGTATAAGAAAGAGTGGAAATGGTAGCTGAATGACAGGGTAACCAGGCTGTTTTACCCATTGCCTCAAAAGCAGGTATGTCTAGCAGTGCCTGGGTATAAATAACCACACACATCAAATAGAAACATTTCAAGTATCAACAAAAATCAGCCGGGAGTGGTGGCGCACGCCTTTAATCCCAGCACTCGGGAGGCAGAGGCAGGTGGATTTCTGAGTTCGAGGCCAGCCTGGTCTACCAAGTGAGTTCCAGGACAGCCAGGGCTTTACAGAGAAACCCTGTCTCAAAAAATCAAAAAAAAAAAAAAAAAAATCAATGTGAGGACAAAATGGGCTATTCTCTAAGAATATAAATGAAATCAGGTGCCATTGATCTTGATTATTTGGCTTGTAACACTCCAAAAACCACAAGGCCACTCCTTCTCTGATAGCTACTCTGTACACAAATTCCAAACATTCTTTAAAAAAGACTTTTATTTTGACTTTGTACTTTTCTGACAATTATATTTGCATAAATATGTGGTTCCCAAAAGCCAAAGAAAGAAATGATCTGCATTTGATAGTCATCTGTTTGTGTGCATGCAGAGCTAGCATGTTAATTAAGACCTCTATCTTTAGGAAGAAATGCAGATGAAAATAAGCTGAGATGAAAGGATGGGCCATCCAGAGACTACCCAACCTGGGAGTCCATCCCATAATCAGCCACAAAACTCACACACTATTTCATATTCCAGCAAGATTTTGCTGAAAGTACCCTGAAATAGCTGTCTCTTGTGAGGCTATGCCAGTATCTGGCAAATACAGAAGTAGATGCTCACAGTCATCTATTGGATGGAGTCAGGGCCCCCAATGGAGGAGCTAGAGAAGTACCCAAAAAGCTGAAGGTGTTTGCAACCCTATAGGTAGAAGAGTACCCCTAGAGCTCATGTCTCTATCTGCATATGTAGCAGAAGATGGCCTAGTCAGCCATCATTGGGAAGAGAGGCCACTTGGTCTTGCAAACTTTATATGCCCCAGTACAGGGGAACTCCAGGGCCAAGAAGTGGGAGTGGGTGGGTAGGGGAGCAGGGTGGGGGGAGGGTATAGGATAGCATTTGAAAAGTAAAGGAAGAAAATATTTAATAAAAAATTGAAAAAATAAAGAAAAATAACCAAGGCCCCTGTATATTAAGGATGTCATGCATATAATTATCTACTGTATGACAAATAAAATGTCTTGAACTGGATTACATATGGATTTTAATGATGTTCTTTTAGAGTTGTGCAGACTGACCTTAAAGTAAAAATTTCTTAATATATTGGCTACTTAAGAACTCAAGGGGTCCAAAACTAAATAAGGTTTAAAGACTCTTCAAGATTTAAAAAGAAAAAAAAATTGTCATAATCAGAAACAAAGGAAGAACCCTGTTTTTGACTTTTTATGAGCTACTCAAATCTGTTAGAAACAGGACTGGTACCAAATCAAGTACTCAAATAAAATGGAATCACAATTTATGAAATACACATGGCTCTACAACAAACGTTTTCAATCACCTTTTTATATATCTTGAGAACCTCAAACATGCATATGAGTTTTGATTAAATCCCTACATCATTTCTTGCAGAAGGTACCATGCAACTTTCCAAAGGAGGAAGGCAATCAAGAGTCCTACCCAGCTGTGGAGGCTATGAACCACAACACTGACCAATTACACAAAGTACTTTAAGCAACTAGTAATTTTTGAAAATTAGTAAGTCAGTCTTCACAAAGGACCAATACTCCAATAGATTATCTGATACTGAATGATCAGCCCTGAAAACATACATACAAGCATTATTATAGAGTGAAAAAAGATATATTTAGGAATGTGGACATATACTTGTATGCATTTAACAACAATTACTGAAAATAGGAGATTCGATTTGAGAAAGGGAAAAAGATGAAAATTACAGTCTATGCTTATCTATAGTGTTAACTGACGATTCATAGCAGAAAATGAATATATACAACCTCCTCATGGTGGATCAGAGATTAAATACCTTTTACAGGAAAGAATGCCTGGGAAGGGAAGCATATTGGCTAAATCTCCAGGGCCTCATTATTATGGATAATTTATTCTGATCTTCATGACTATAGGTCATGTTCCTATGTAGGGAGTGTGGTCACATGACAGGGGCTTGGCTATAAACAGGTGACGCTCCTACCATCTTCTCTGAGATTTCAGGCCTTCCAACACACTCAACCTTACCAATTTTTCTGGAACAGTCCATTGTCCCACAAAATGTGGCAAATGGAAGTTGGTGGCTTTGCCAATTCCCCATGAGGCTGTCATTACTAAGTTATTAACAGCTATTTCCATATGGCTTAGATTTATTTTTACTCATTTATTTTATTATTAGAGTAGTATATCAGGACATTGTCCAGATGAGCACTGGGAATAAGGTGGAAGATGAATTTTGGGAAATGAGAAAGAGAAGGGCTTAAAAGATGTTATTAAATTTAGGTTCATAATGGGGAATATAAGAATAGTGACAGCTAAAGGAATACTGGAAAAGTGTAGTTTCTTAAGAAATCCAACTTTCCCATTGTAGCAAAACTATAATGTTTAGATCACTATGATTTCTCACATAAAACTCATTCCAAAGTGAAAAATATACACTGAAGTTAAAACATTTATTTATATCATTTTTCTTTATATGTCAATATATGGTTACTGTGTGTGCGTATGAGCACATATGTGTACAGGTGCTCATTGCAGCCAGAGTCATTGGATTGTCAAGAGCTGCAGTTATAGAGAGTCTTTAACCAGCTGACACTGGTGCTAGGAACCCAATTTGGGTTCTCGAGAAGAACAGTATTTGTTTGTACTGACTAAACCACTTTTCTAGCCCACTATATTGTTTAAAATTATATGCATTACCAAAATTCCTCACATAAAATAATTGAAATTAACATTCTTAACATAACATAATACTCCATATATTCTATAGACTCAATATAATTACTATATTATAGTAATCCCTCAGGCTGTTAAAAACTAGGAACAACTATCATGAAATAACTATGAAAATATAGGGAAACCTAAACACTTAAAACTACCTTACACAGTATATAATGAGAGAGAGAGATAGAGAGAAAGAGAGCGAGAGAGAGAGATAGAGAGAGAGAGAGATAACAGTTTCTAAGTTCCAATTATAATATTAAGGTATAGAAATGAAAACAGTAGGGTACTCAAAATGAAAACATTTATGTTTGTAGATAGATGATAGAAAGAAAGAAAGAAAGAAAGAAAGAAAGAAAGAAAGAAAGAAAGAAAGAAAGAAAGAAAGAAAGAAAGAAAGGTAGATAGACAGAAGATAGATGATAGATGATATAAAATATCATGCAAGATAATATAGGATCCAGAACTATTCTAAGACACAAAGAATGTAAAATGAAGCCTTTTAGTAAATGCTGTTATGAAGCATGAATATAGGCAAATATGTAAGGTTATACCGTATTTTATTTCATTATAAATAAAACTTAGCTCAGAGTATGGAAGATATATGAATTAGAAAATAAATGGTGAATTCTAGGTTAATAGAAAAGATTTTGCAGTTGATTTGTCATTTGTTTATGAAACAGTACTGAAAATATAAGTAAATAGAGAAAAAAAGCACCAGAAAAACATTGAATTTTATAACCTCCTTACCCAATTAAGAAAATAACCTACATAAAGAAAAGATGCAAAGCCTAGTACTTATAATTACTTGACTACAGTGAGCCCTGGGACTTAGGATAGAAGTGGGAGAGATAAAAAGACACTATGATGAAAATGTTTGTAAGCCACATACCTAGTAATTTCAAAGGATATTAAAATTAATACAATTGAAAATCAAAAAACCAAATAAACAGATTACAAAATGGACAAAGAACTCAGTAGATGCTTCCTGTGTGAAGTAATTCTAGTGGGTTGCAATTGTATGTCAAGGTTTCCACATCTCTACCTGTTGTTGATGGGCCCTGGTGCTGTTTGTATTTTGATGCTAATTCTGCTTTCCTTGGTGGGGTTGCAGACAAGGAGTGAGTAATGTACTCAGGTGACTTCTTGTGAACCAATCCCCTAATGAATAATGGGGAAGTACTTGGTTGGACAGAGGAAGAGAAGGAGGAGGAGAGGGGTGGAGGTCATTTGGAATGGGGACAGCACAAGGGCAAGATGTAGCTGCTAGAGTTTCCAGGTATCATGGCAGATCCATCAGGATTCACCCCTGGAGGAATCACATTTATAGGGCTTACAAGATAAGGTTTTAGTTGTTGCACCCAGAGATGGGGTTACCATTGTTTCTGAGCTAGGTTTGTGTGGTGTTTTTCTTCATGCTGAGTTTTGACTCGGTTCATTAGAGGAAGGTATATAGCAAAGCGTGGGTTCATCTGAGGTGCACCACAAAGGTCGTGGGGACTTTGAAGTATAGGACTGGCATGGTAGCAACCCGTCAGTAGGAACCTAGAGAGCTGGGTGGAGATATTTTAGAGTTCTTAGACAGAGTCTCCATGAGATAATAACAGGTCACCCATTGCCTGCCAGTATATGGCCAGCCAGCCCCACAGGGCAGAGAGTTGCTGGTGCCTGGCAGTAGTGCAGTAAGCTGGCTGGTGTTTAATAAGTTTTCCCACAACAACTACCCATGAGTAAAATAAAATGAAGCTGCATTCAGAAGTCATCTCACATCTACTGACATGTCTGTAATCAAATCAGTAAGATGGAAACATTCTTGTGAAGGGTGTGGAGAAGGCTTTTACATTGTAATAGCAGGTTTCTGAGATCCATCAGTGGTTTACTAATGACATAGAGATTTCTAATACAGTTTAAAACCGAAGCCTTTTGTTGGGGAAGTCTCTCTATTAGCTTCTAACTTAACATGACTTCTCAACCTTTCCCTTATATGTGAGTACAGCTTTACCTTCCTTTTCCACGCCAGTCTCATTCTATTCCCTTCTGTGTTTCCTTCAATTCTCCCACCTCTGTTTGCATCCTTCCTGTCTCTCTACCTGCCTGGAAGTTCTGCCCCTGTACTTTCTGATAAGGCTATTGGCTGTCAGATCTTTATTAAAACCAATTAGTAGTAAGACATTGCCAGAACATCTCTTAGGTTTCCCAAACTGCATATTTTGGGAAAGTGTAGAAGGATAACCATGGACTATAGAAATGGCAGCCACAAAAATTCTGCCAGCCAAGAATGTAGAGAAAGAGGAACACTGCTCCATTGCCAGTGGCATTGCAAACTGGTACAACCACTCTAGGAATCAATCTGGAGGCCCCTCAGAAAACTGGAAATATATATACCTGAGAGCCAATTATACCACTCTTGGGCTTATACCCAAAGATGCCCCACCATGCCACAAGGGTACGTTCTCCACTATGTTCACAGCAGCCTTGCTTCTGATAGCCAGAATCTGAAAAACACACAGATGTCCCTCAACTGAAGTATGAATCCAGAAAATGTGGTTCATTTACACAATAGAATACTATTTAGCTACTAAGAATAAAGACATCATGAGTGTTACAGGCAAATGGATGGAACTAGGAAACATCATCATGAGTGAGGTAACTCATACTCAAAAGGACATGAATGGTATATACTCACTAATACGTGGATATTAGCCAAAAAAAAAAAAAACAAACAAACAAACAAACAAACAGAATACCCAGGACAATCCACAGGACTCAAGAAGGTTAACAAGTAGAAGGGCCCATGTTAGAATATTTGAATCCTACTTTGAAGGGGGAAGACAGCAATAATGGGGGCAGAAAGATGGAGCGACCTGGATGGGACAGGGGAGTGAGAGGGGAAAAGGGGAACATAATCTGATATTTAAGGGGGAAACAGGAATAAAGCCACGAGGACCAGCAAAATGAATGGAAACAGGCAATCTTGGGAGGTGTGAATGGTGGGGTCTAGAATGTACCTGGGTCCAGGAAGGTGTGAGACTTTCAAGACTCAAAGGGAAGGACGATAGATGAAAAGTCCTTCTTTGAGAAGAGGGTACCTGTAGAGTCTACCTCCAATAAAAAGGCAGGGCATCAAGTGGAGAGATAGGGTTGCCATACCAAAGTCAAAAACTCTGACCCAGAATTATTCTCATCTAAAAGAATTGCAGAGACAAAAATGGAGAAGGGTCTGAGGGAAAGAAAGTCCAGTGACCAGCCCAAATTAAGATCCATCTCAAGAGGAGGTTCCAAGGCCTGACATTGTTACTGATACTATGTTGTGCTGACAGACAGGAGCCTAACATGGCTGCCCTAAACAAAAAAAAATCCGTCCAGAGCATATCTTTCTTTCTGCTAGTATAGAAATTAACAGTTGAATTTGTTACATTATTTTGATGGCCAAATTAGAGAACAATTTAATAACCTTTTATTAAATGGATATTAATATATGATATGTATCACATAGATATACACTATGAAGTACTATTCAGTTCTTAAAATATAAAAATATAGTTTTAACATTCTCTTGGTTAGAATGTTTGCTTTTATGTTTGTCTGTCTGTTTGTTTGCTTTTCTTGCCAACCTACACAACTTAGAGTCATCTGAGAAGAGCAAACCTCTATTGAGAAAATACCTACACATTGATATTTTCTTGATTAAGGAATAATGTGGAAGTGTTCAACTCACTGGCGAAGGTACCACCTCTGGGCATGTGGTCCATCCTTGTATGAAAAGCAAGATAAGTAAACCATAGGGAACAATCCAGTAGGCAGCAGACCCATGGTCTCTGCTTCTGCCATGGGTAATGGACATGTGCACCAAACAAACAAACCTTCATTGTGAACATTGGTATCACAGCAATACAGGGTAAACTAAAGCAAATACCATAGAATATCTGATAATAATTTGTTGAGGGAAATTAGCAAGACACAAAGAAAATAATGCTATACAATCTCCCTTACATGGGAATCTGAAACAGTCATATAAAGAGAAGCAGAGAAAAGAATAATATGAATAGTTGTGGGTATAGGAAAATTGGGAAATGCTTAACAATGGATAAAATATTTCATTTATGTGAAAGGTAGATCTGTATATCTAACTTTTAGCAATGAGATAATAAAAATATGGCACTACGTATTTGAGATCTGCTAGTAGGATAAGATTTATATAGGTTAAAACGAGCCATTTCACCAGCTAGAGAAACACAAGTCTGCAAAACCAGCACTTTGGAGGCTGAGAAAGAAGAATGTCGAAGGTGCAACTCAAGACTATGTAATGATTTTAGGTCACTTTGAGATATGTATCAAGTCTTTATCTCAAAGGAACTATCTATCTATCTATCTATCTATCTATCTATCTATCTATCTATCTATTTATCTATCTATCTATCATCTGCCTGTCTATCATCTATTTATCTACTTACCTATCCATATATCTATCTTTATCATCAGAACCTGTCATCTATCTCTATTTGGTGTCTATTTGGTATGTCTGTTTCCCAATACACTTATTCAAAACTATAGAACATTTCAAGAGATAAGAAATTCTACACATAATTCCTCTACTTGTTCCATACTAAATTATTTGCTCTTGGTTTCTAACTGAAATAGACATCTATCACAATGTTTTAATGAGATAATTTTCTTTGTGTTATGTTATATTATACATACATATAAAGAAACAAGCATGAAAGAGAATGCCTTTATTTTACCTGTGAACATGATCTTCTTCCTGACTCTTTATGATTACTCTTCAGGCTTGAAAGAAAACACTCAGTAAAGGATTTTCTTGCTTCATTTGTACTGCCTTTTCAAAGTAAGGCGCATTACCTCTGATGAGTTTCTTCTGACTTATTTTTTCTCCTGCAGCATTTTACAAATGGCTACTGTATTAAAGAGCAGATAAAACTCCCCTGAGGAACACACTCCGTGATGCCTTTAGTGTCTTTTCTGACACATTCGTGAAGACAGATGGACCCTAAAGAATTCACCACAAACTAAGTGAGTCACATTTGTCTCACAGAAATGTTTTATAAGCTGCAAAATGTAACAAAGGCCATTACGGAGATTATATTTCTCGCCAGTAAATCTACTGTCCGTCTTGTGCTTTTCCAACATTAAGAAAATTGCTGTGGAACTGCTCATGTCTCAGGAGGCAGGTCATCACTGGCACATTGCCTCAGGTTGTCCTGTAAAATATTTATCTTCATAACCTATCAATTTACCCATGATATTGTTCTAGTTAGGTCACTAAACACACTTCAGCTCTGGTCATCATGGTCAGTGATTTGAAGAGAATTTTGAAAATTAAATGAGATGCTGTATATGATGCATAACCACTTAGTGAATTCAACTACTTGAATTATATCTGAACACAAAAGATATCAATGAACTTTCAAACCAGTTACTCATATTTCCCCGATGTCAATCCAAGTGATGTTATTATTTAAAGAATGAACTGCAATGGTTCTATGCGTAAGGGCTCTGTTTGAAAAAACCTAAGAACCTCAGTCCTAATACTAGTATCCACATAAAAACTCATTTCTGTGAGTGGAGGTGCTCTCCTGTGGTTAAGAACACTTGCGTCTCTTACAGGTGAATGAACTCAGCTACTGATAAAACCCCAAATTATTCCAGGACACATGTCTCCCTGGTAACAACAATTTCTCTGGCCAAATAGACTATCCATTCCTAGCAACAATCAATCAGTTCATTTGGAAAATACCTAATCTTTAGAGTAAATTGATTAAGCTAACGACCATTGCTCATACCAAGCTGAAATCATGACTAGCCAATAGAAGTATGTCAAGTAAATGTCAACCAATCATGTAACTGCCAAGTTGGAAAGTCCCTCACTTTCCTACCATAATAAATAGGCAAGGCTTGTACTAGCTCAGAAACTTCTACACACTATCTATCCACTATGCTGGAGAGGTTGGGCGCTCTGATCTCAGACTTGAGTAAAGATTCTTTGCTTTTGCATATGAGTTGGACTCCTGGTGTCTCTGCAGGTCTGTGGGGACCTTGTGACCTGGCATAACAGTCTGGTATATGTATGACAGTTTTACCAGAACAGTATTACAAAGACAGAATGAAAAAAAAAAAAAAAAAAAGCTAGACAATTCTGAAGACAGAGCATGCCAGAAAATGAGGAGCCAGAAAATAATTAGAAAATATTGCAAGTTACCATGAGAGCAAGTAGAGCAATTCAGTAAGTGGCTAAGTGATGCTCCTTTGAATCAGTAAGCTTGGATATAATTTTGGGCCAGAACAACTCATTTGGAGTTGAACTAG
>LR752423.1:69333-86836 GCA_902729485.2 Mus minutoides | reverse complement strand
GTGTGTGTGTGTGTGTGTGTGTGTGTGTGTGTGTGTGTGTGTTATATGAGAGTTAAGAGGGAGGAAAGGGAAAGGGGTAATGATGTACTTATAATCTCAAAAATAAAAAATAAAAATAAACAAAAACAAAATGCTGATTGGACTTAAACTAAATCTTTACCTCTTACAGAAATAGAGCAAAGCAGACCACTAGCCCAAATTAAAGGCACCAGAATTCTAAAAGGCTACACAGGAGAAAGCTGACCTTGGAACTTACTGCATTTTTAAGTTCAGTACCCACAAAAAAGATCTATGGAAGAAAAAACTGGCAAGCTGCCCTTCATGAGAATTTATGGCTTTTGCTCGTGAAAATTAAGAAACTGGGAAGGCAAGCCACAGACTCTGAGAGAAATATATCAGAATATATGTCTGATACAGGCTTTACATCACATTTAAAACACAAAAGCAAGAAACAAACAACCAGATTTAAAAATGGTAAAAGATCTGGATGGACATCTAAGCAGAGAGATACACAAACCACAGCCACATGTGTAAAAGGCTGCTACATGCTGCACATGGAGCCACTGGGGCATCACAGTGAAATGAGATGCAATAGCACACCTATCAAGATGGCTGAGATCCAATACACTGACAACACTGAAAACATGTGACATCACAAGAACTGTCACTCATGTTGCTAGAAATTCACTATGTACAACCACTTCAGGAGGACTGTTCTTACACTACAACTTAGCCACCATACTTCTTCCCACTCTCTCTCCCACAGTATTCTCTAGGCCTCAGAGGACATAATATACCCAACAAAGGGGAGATACAACCTGTAGCGGCCACCTCCAGTAAATAGGCACAGTCCCCAGTTGAGGGGTGGGATCACCCAGGTATCTCAATTTTTTAACCCAGAAATGTTACTGTCTAAAGAAAAGATAGGAACCAAAAATGGAAGAGAGACTGAAGGAAAGGCCATCCAGAGACTGCCCCTCCTAGGGATCCATCCCCCTGCAGATACCAAACTCCCACCTATCGCTGATGCCTATAAGCACTTGTTGACAAGAGCCTGGTATGGCTGTTTCCTGAGAGGTTCCACCAGCACCTGACAAATACAGATGCAGGTACTCACAACCAATCATTGGACTGAGCCTGGGGACCCTAATGGAAGAGCTAGGGAAAGGACTGAAGGAGCTGAAGGGGATTCCAACCCCATAAGAAAAACAGTATCAACTACTTGAACTGCCCAGAGCCCCCTGGGACTTATCCACCAACCAGAATATATATGGAGGGAGCCAGGACCCCAGATACATAGTAGCAAAGGATGGTCTTAGTTGAGGTCAGTGGGAGGGGAGGGAGGCTTGATGCCCCAGTGTAGGGGGATGCTATAGGGGTGATGCAGGAGTGAGTGAATGGGTGGAGGGGCACTCATAAAGGCAAGGGGATGGGGGAGAGGGGAAATGGGCTGGGGGGTGGTTGGGGAGGGTAACATTTGAAATGTAAATGAATAAAATGATGAATAAAAGAAGAACACACACACACACAAAGGATGGTCACTCACAGTCATTTGTAGTCCAAAAGACTATAGAAAGTCTGTTTTAATTATCATCCAGTGTCAAAAGAAGCTTTCTGACCAAGAGGGGATCAGCAAGATTTAGAGGGCTTAAGAGAGGCTAATGGTATGTATGTGTGGGAATGATATATGCTCACAATTGATTATATATAAGAATTAAATCAACCCTACACAACCAAAAATTAGGCGGGGTTTGTAGCTGTAGCAAAATCTACTATTTCTTATTTCTCATTGTCCTAGTAACCAACATTCTTCTCTCCTTTGCTCTTCATCTAACCTATTTTAGAGTCGTGTACAGGTGAAATCATACAGTGTTCTCCTTTATTCCCTTTGTGTAACATCCTCTAGGTTTATCCAAGCTACTCTGAATGTATCCATCTACATTCTCATCAACAGGCTGCAGAGCTAGCTTCCTTTCTCTACCCCTCATAAGTCCTCTTGTTTGTCTGTGGCAGCCATCCTTATAGCTGTGAGGTGACAGCTTGTTGTGACTTTGATTTGCATTTCTGTAATGATTCACGATGCAGAACACTTTTTCATATACCCAGTAATTTTTGCATCTTCCTTGGAAAAGTGTGTCTTGGTGACTGTTGGGATCAAAGGATAACATGTACAGAAGAAAACAGAAAGTTGAGATATGTCTAGGCACCAAAATGAACAATACTGGAAGTCATGTGATTATGCGACACAGAGAAATCAGACAAATCCTTTTGCTTCTGCTGAGATCATTTACCTGGAAGACTCGGGGCTCAGGAACAGATGACAGCTGATTATATGTATGGGTCAAAAGCCCTCTGGTGGCCTAGGCTACCATGGGGAGGTTCTGGGAATTAATAAGAATCAGAGACACATGGTTTCCTGTTTCTAAACTAATGTTACTTTCTGAGCTCATAGTATATTGGATACAGTATAATTAATATTCTATATTAATTCTGTTACTTCAACCTAGCCTAGTGATGTAGAAACCATCTTGGGTTAAAGGCTGTCACACCTCTAAAAATAATAAAACCTAGGCCTAGAAAGTGTTCTCTCCTTTATTGCTAATCTGGTGATAAAAATATAATTCAAAATCTGGTCCACCCTTTCCAGGATCTGTATTGTTGAAAGCTGTGTTTTCAAGCATTAAGTTTTCCAACCCTTCATCTCAACCAGGAAAGCCAGGTATGCTTTACCCATCTAGCCTTGCCACCTACCAGACGCCTCAGGTTCACCAAGAGTTTCTGTAAGAGAGAATAATTCATAATTGTTTGTTAGCGTGCCCTCTTGTGCTTCTGTTATTTCTGTTTTGTGATAATAACTGGAAAATGCAATCAGATACTTTTCAAGTTTTATTAGTGAAATTAGTATTTGTAATGCAAGGAGCCTGAAGTTTGGGCAACTGCAATACAGAGGCTTTCGACCAATTTGGGACAAAGGACACTATTGGGGAAGAAAAAAAAAACCAGTTGCAACAAAAAAATGAATAACTTTTAATTGACAAAATTCTATATTTCTGTACAGATCCCATGATAGAATCAGCTCAGGAATGAGAAACGCAAACCAAGAGACTCAATAGTTTAGGCATCATCATGACATGGCTTTTCTAGATCTCATTTTTCTTTAAGGAGAAGACAAAGAGCCGCCATGAGGAGCTCGCAGGATGTGCTTCGATGCAGGTGAGATAATCGGGAGTGAGCTTCCTGAAAGGGAAAAAGAGTTTGTCAAATATAAGCATTCATTTAAATAATGAGCTTGCTTCCTGCACAAATCAGCTTCCATTATTCAGAGTGCTGCACACAGAACTGGGGCTTAGAGCCAGACTCTGGATGCAGCAAGGCTGGGCACTGGTGATTGTAAAAAAACAGTGACTCACTGGGCGAGGAGGGCACTAGGTCATAAGAGGACAGACTTGTCTGAGGACAATGCTGAGATGTATACCGGTGTTCTTCTTCCTGTGTTGAGCTAAGTCTCTGCTGTTACTCACAAACATTTCTGGCCAGAGCTGGATCTTTGTAAGCACCAGAAAAGGAGAGCTCAACTGCCTATTTGAGTCATACTAAGATTAATGTCTTTGACTGAGATGAAAAATATATGAACTTAAAGCTTGATAAGGATGAGGGAACTCATGTTACCAAAGTAGAGGAGAATGAGAAAAGTAACCATAATAATAGCTGTGTTCTTACTATATTATTTTATATATTATATTATATACTATTATAATATTATACAATATATTATATATATATATATATATATATATTGCTCCATATGTGCCTTAATCTATTGTGGGTATTTCACTTACATCTCACTGATCCTGATTCATTTGAATTCATAACAGCATGTGTGGGTTGGGTACTGTTCTCAGTTCTGGCTTATAGCTAGAAAATAAGGTTTTAGAGGTTGTTCATCAGCCTTCTGGCACTGTAACATAATAGCTGAAATAATCAACTTATAGAGAGGAAAGTATTGATGTGACTCATAGATTTGAAGGCTTAAGTTCATGATCTAGTGACCACACTAATTTGGACTTATCCTGAAGTCAAGACATGGCAACAGTATGTGATGGAGGAATTCGTTTAATCTCATAACTGGAATAAAAAAATACAGTGAGGGAAAGAGCAGAATCATATAGTAGTCCCCCTCAAGGTCTCTGTCAGTGACCTGCAAAACACACACACTGAGAGAGAGAGAGAGAGAGAGAGAGAGAGAGAGAGTGTATTCTTGCATCTTAAAGGTTCCACCACCTTCCAATAATGTTGCTCTGCAGAGCAAGTTTTTAGTCTTTTAGTTCATGAGCTTTGGGAGGGAATAAGGTCCAAATACTAGCAGAGGCATTAAGGGATTTGTGCTGCTCTACAGACTATAAAAAAATAAATGCAGGGCCTACCCCAGTCTGTGTGATTCTCAGTAGTTCCCAGAGGTTAACCTGTAAGTATATTCCATTTCACCAAATCCCACAGTGCCCTGGAACTGCCATCTCCAGCTCCTTATTAATTTGTGTGTCCATATTTCTCTTTCCCTTTTAGTCTAAAGAAAATGGTGTGACCTTTCCCTTACTCACACTTTAGAGATAACTTGGGTAGACAGAACCCATCGCCTCTTCACATGGTGTCCCCTACTCAGAATGTTCTCTTCTTTTCTCTTCCTGTTCCAATGTTCTAACTTCAATAGGTATTCCCAGCTATTCAGTCCACACAGGTTTCTCTTTCCCCTCTATTTTTTTCCTATTATTTATTCTTCCCAACCTTTGCTTCCTGACAATTCATTTCTTCCCCATTTTCTGCATAGACATCCCATGCCCCCAGTTGTGTTAGAAGTTACTCAAGAGCAATGCTCTACTCAGTGTCTAGCATATGGCCAAGTGGGTCAAAGTCATGTTTAAAATAAACTGAAACAAAAGGAAAAAGTACTGAAGGACAACTAAACTAAACAGATTAATTTTTTCCATGGGCACCGATTTTTTTAACAATGAGAAGAATATCTTTGGGAGACCCATGTGCAGGTATGATTAGAGGTGATCTCACCAAGGCTAACTCCAGGACATAGTGGGATGGGTTCCTAGTTTGGGGGAAGTTTTGAGAATGAGTCTCCAAGATCTATTCTAGCTGGAATACTCTGTAATCCCATCACCAAAGGAGTGAGCGAATAAATGCCTTTCAGCTGTCACTCATCCGCACTCAGACTCTCCCCACAGAGGAAACACAGTGTTCTGCATAATTCTGTCTTTTATCTGAAAGACACAGTTGTGACTTATGTGTAAAGCATATATTATGTCCTCTATTTTCCAGACAAGAAAACAGAGTTGTTGAAGTAAAAACAATTTGCCTAACTTTAGTTAGAGTTAGGGCATACAACCAGAGGCATCTTTCAGAATCCCAAACTGCTTGAGTCTTTGTTTCCAGACCCCCAGACAAGTAGCTTTCCATGCCTCCTGCATCTGTATTCCTTTTCTGAAGCATAGAGAAGAAGCTGTTAGAAAACGTATAGAATCCCAGGCTCCTCTGCTGCCTCTAGACACTAAGCCATAAGGTTTTACCTATTAATTGCTTCTTGTATGCCCATCTTCACAGATACTACCACCATGTTCCATCTTCTTCTTTGGGGAAGATTATGGAATCAGGTAGCCTAGATTCACTTCTACACTTGAGTTCTTGGAACATGTCACTTGACCTCTGACAATCCCTACTGAGAACCACTTTAAAACCTTCCTCATACAATGAGGAGTAAGTGCTAATAACCATAAAATGAGATTGCACAGAGGTGGTGAATACGTGGATCTCATAATTCAATATGTGCTAAATCTTAACTATCATTGGGAGGAAAGAAGATGCATGAGCTATTTTTCTTGCTGGGATCACAAGACGCATCTTAAAGCAGAAGAACTTGATTAGATGGGAAGAGACAGCAGAAAGAGAGTGAGGTGGTTGGTCATGCTGACATTGCAGCCAGGAAAGAGAGAGTGATGAGTAGTGGTACTCAATTATCTTTCTTGTTTCAGTCTCCTGAGACTCCTAGCCCATGTGGTACTGCTGCCAACATTTTAGGTGAGTTTTGCTAAAATTTCTAGAACCACCCTCATAGACACAGCCAGTGGTGTGTTTCCATGGTGATTCTATCTTGTCATGTGACAATGAAGATTAACTATCACTGTATCATATCTGCATCTTTCTAGCTGTGCAGCCTTGGGCCAACTGCTTAAGTACCCTGTGACTCAGTTTCTATACACAAGACAGAGATGATGTTAATAAAAGCACCAATCCAAAATTTCTAATAAGACATAAATATGTGACTCGTAAGTAGATTACTTAAAAATTATTTAGCAAACCCAGATGCTCTGTGTGTCCCTGTTGCTTTCTTTGCCAACTTAATGCAAACAGCCTCTTGCATTATCTAGAAGGTACGTGGTCTGCCTTTCAGAGTTTGTTTCAGTCAAGTTGTCCTGTATAGACGTCACTGTCATTTGTTATATATTAGTGATTTCTACCCATTTTACCACCAGAATCATGATCCTTTTATTGCTAGAACTTTCAATTCTTTGTTTTGACCTTTATTTTAACTATGGGTACCAGAGTTTTTTCCAGATGACCTCTTATGTTCCAGATGTCCTAAGATACCAGTTTTGAAGCTTGCCATTAAGCTAAAGCCAAAATCTAGGGTCTACTATAGGGATAACCTCTGATATGTCCATGTTCATCATACTTCAGAATTAAACATGAACATTGTGGATATATTATGGAACACAGAGATCATGGGAGAATGGCAACAGCTAGCTTCCATTTGGAACAAGAGATTTGGCTATATCATGGGAAGTCAGAAGTTGTTGTACAAATGGTTTCCTGAGGACTTTCTTGCACTTCCTGTAATTGCATCTCTAGGTTCTTGGCTATCTCTGCTCTATGATTTTAGCCTCAATGTGTCCACTTCATAAGACATGAACATCATTAAAGGTTGATAGTTTCTATACTAGCTGCAAATTTCTTCATTTGAACGATCTGAGCTCAGACATGGATAATAAATATATTCTATGTCACACATTAAGAGTTCTTGAGCACATTCCATTACTCAAGGCCACTTCAATGGCTTACTCTACCAGGAAGACTTCTTTGATTTTCTACAAAATTAAAAACTTATGTTCCTTGATCCTCCTCAAATTAAGTAAATGGAGGTCACACAACCATTACTTCATTATAGTCAGAA
Organism: Mus minutoides; assembly: GCA_902729485.2. Lineage (NCBI taxonomy): Eukaryota > Metazoa > Chordata > Mammalia > Rodentia > Muridae > Mus > Mus minutoides. Next base: position 79,602 of record LR752423.1, on the reverse strand, counting down.
ATTGATAATCCAGAGGACAAAGTCTAGTCCTAACAATTAGAGACACTAAGCCAAATATTTGCCATGAATAAAAAATTAAAAAAAAAAAGAAATGGTAGGAAAGCCAAAAATCAGTGTGATCTCTTGCTAGACGACCACACTGAATCCTTCTAAACAAGTCCTCTTGCTCACCTGCCTTTTTAGGGCCCAAGCTAGGTGAAATTACTTTCTGAAAATGTCATTAGCTAACAGTTCCCTTGAGTAGGTGAAAATGATGAGGAGTTCTTTGGCAACATAGAGTGGAGGAAATTTGAGAGATGTACTGAGAAGACAGTCATTAGCCCCATAATTCACTAGGCCATTACCAGCCTAAGCTTTAAAGAAAGCATCCGTGAGATTTCTGTTAAGGACATAAGAGATTGGAGGAGTGTGGCTATGATAGGATAAATTAGCAAGCCTCCTCAAGAAGAAATGTTAATAATAATAGCCTTGGAAGTTCACAGTTATGGAATTCTGAATTAAATGAATCACTGACCAGAAGCAGGATTCCACCTACCTACTTTCTAAACTGTCTTAGAAGAACTTGTATGCCACTTACTGGACCCCTGCTCTTAATCTTTTCCTCCTCATCATAGTTCTTTCCATCCACTGTACCTCAGACAAAATACAGTCTTAATCTTCCAGAAATGCTCCTTCATTCTATCTCCACTTTGAATTCACAATGGGAACCCCTGTACTCTTCTACCCTTCTCCAGATGGTATCACTTCACTCTGAAATGCAGACAACAGCTGTCCATGTCTACACCCAGGACACAATTGATCCAGTCCTTAAGGAGAAAGGTTGCTATATTAACAATATCTTATTTATATCCTAAGAATAGCTCCTGCTTAGCCTATGTCCTGCATGCCACTCTACCTTGAGCCTATTAGTGGACTCATTTCTAGTTGGCCTGCCATGCTCTAGTTCATTAGAAGCACTTAACTTTGAAGTCCACAATTAAACAGAAATCCACAAAACTTTTTATATCCTTGCTTGAAATTTGCTGATGGGCTTCCAAATTGTCGTTGACACTAAAATGCTATACAAGGTTAAGATCCTTGCTTACCCACTTACCATCCCATCATAATTATCCCCTAGATTGTCCAACTGCTCTGATTTTCCTTCACATATTTTAATGATTCCTACTCTTAGTCCCATGAATATCATGGCTCCTCCAGTGGAGCTTTTCCTGGGAATCCCCTGCTAGTACTTTTTGTTGCTGATGAAGCACTAATTCTTAAGGAAAATCTGGATTCTCTGTTCCCCTGGAACCATGGTGCTTTTTCATATCATTAATCTCTATTTGTCATGCTATATTCATTTATATGATCAATTAACTAGTAATAAAGTATAATTTAGGCTGGGGACTTATCTCAGATTGTGCTTGCCAAGCACATATGAAACCTTGTATTTGCCTCCCAACATCACAGAAACTAGGTGTTGTAGTATTCTAACACTTGGAAGGTAGAACAATAAGATCAGGTGTTTAAGATTACCTTTGGATATGTAGTGAGTTTAAGTAGAGCCTGGGCTACATGGGATTCTATGTCATAGATAGAGGAGACAGACAGACAGACAGAAAGTGCTATGTGGTTCTTTTCCCTGTATCCTTCTCACTTCTGCATGTTCCAGAGGACAGGAACAATGTTTCAGCTGTGATCCCAACTGCACCCTCAGAGCAGCATGATGCCTCACTCTGTTCACTTAGAAAATGACAAAAGGGTGAAAAGTCAAATGCCAGCAAATGGAAAAACAGAGTTCCCCTGGAGCTAGAGCTGTCCTGCTGGAGGATAGGAGTCCCTGTCAGAGAGAGAGTATTTTATCCATGCTTGTCCCATTCATTCCCAACCTTGTGGCAGTGGGGAGGTTGCCTAACTTTGTTTCTTTTACCTAGGATCTATCAGCCTAGCTGACCAAATCCCTACCTGCCAGGCTCACTCACCTCTCTGTGAGCTCTGGTCTTTTTTTCAGCCACTTTTATTACCTTAATTTCCCTGACTCTCCTACTACTTCCATGCTACCTATCGAGCTCAAGAGCAAGGAAGTGTCAGAATATTATCTCAGAAGTATACTCTACAACCCTCGCATACTTACTTTCCCAAAACTTAGAGGCCCCCTCTGTAAAGCCAAAACAGAAACACTTCCTTCTAGCTCAGTATGGAGGTGCATGCCTTTAACACTTAGGAGTCAGAGACAAGTGGATTTCTGTGACTTCAAGGTTAGCATGGTCTATACTATATGATCCTCCCCTGGAGGAAAGAAAGGGAGAAAGAAAGAGAGAAAGAGCAAAAGAAAGAAGAAGGGGGAGTGGAGGAGGGAGAAAAGAAGGAAAGAAGTTTCTTCTTGTGGATATTCTAGGAATTACATACATTAACAGGAATTTAACACAATCTAGTAGGTGCTAAATAAACACTGGTTCCTTTCCTGTATAATTATTTAGGCTTCTTATATAGAAGCTAATGTAAACTACTAAAGTGAAGGATTCTTGGATGAGAGACATGGGCTAGATATGTGGCCTTAGACAAACATTTTGCTTTGACTTTACCTCAGTTTCTTATTCTCTAAAACTGGGCTCATAAAGATCCAACATTCCAGGATGAGAAAGAGAATATGGAAGGCAACCAATGCCAATGTCTTCATCCAATGTTTTGTACAGACACCCTCAATAAACACTGGCTCTTTTTACTGGCACCCTTATTACATCAAAGAATCAAAAGTGCTTCTGCCTAAATTCATGACTGCCTCTCCGTTCTATACCTGGCCATCTAGCTCAGCACCTCTATATACAGGTATTATGGTAAATATATACACAGCCTTTGCCATGTGTGAGCACTTAGACTTTAAAACAACTCTTTTACTCTCAGCTCTCAATTATTTATTTGCAGTTTATAGGGGCCCAAGGGACAAGAGTTATGGAAGGGAGAAAGATCCCTAAGGGCTGATTGTAGTACTTCAAAACCATCTTGACTCTCTTCTCCAACATCACTAGACTTTTGAGGTAGACAACACACATGCAGATACCTTCTTTTGCATGGCTTTTGACATGTAGCAGTAAAGAAAGCCTTATTTCAAGAATTGCAAGTAAGGAGGTGAGGCTACACATTGTTCAAGATTAGCAAAGTGTACTCCCTGTCTACACCTTTTAAGAGGACCATGGAAAGTACAGAAAGCTTATAGCTGCAATGTGATTAGGAGGGTTTCCTCTTTTCCATCTGATATACTGGACTTTAGAGGGGGAGTTGTTGCTTAGGAAAACAAAGAACCAAGAGCACATGTATCTATGGAGCCTCTACCTCACCTATATTATACAGAAACCCAGAGGGTAACTTGTTCAATAACAAATAAATCATTGGTGATAGAATCATATCCAGAAACATGAGGCCTTGCTAGCAGTATATCTATGAAATACCTAAAGCCTAAAGGTGATATTTTATATAGAGAGACCATCTTGCATTTACAGAGAAGCCATAGTTGTTATTATGGTTTGAACATGATATCTCTAAGTATTGAATACTCAATCCCCATCTGGTAAAGCTATTTTTACAGGTGGTAGGAAATGGGAGTAACTGGGGTCTAGGAAGTAGGTCATGGAGACATCTCTTTGATGGGTATATCTTGCTTCTGCACCTTTTTGTTACTCTCTTTTACCTGGCTGCCCTGAGATAAGGAAGCTTCTCCCTCCCACACCCCTGCTGTCATGATGTTCTTCAAAGCATCAGACCAGGCAACCACAGTTGAACCCTCCCTTAGGTTGTTTTCTCATTACAGTATTCTCTTAGATATTTTTGTCAAAGCTAGCTTAGACATTAAAAGAAAACACAAAAGAATATGCTGTACAACTACTACTACTATGTTCTTTGCTTTTTTTTTTTTTTTTTTTTTTTGGTTTTGGTTTTTCGAGACAGGGTTTCTCTGTATAGCCCTGGATGTCCTGGAACTCACTTTGTAGACCAGACTGGCCTCGAACTCAGAAATTCGCCTGCCTCTGCCTCCCGAGTGCTGGGATTAAAGGCGTGCGCCACCACGCCCGGCTTTGTTCTTTGCTTTTTATTTCTGTTGCTTTGTTATAATATTCTGACAAAGGGGATAAGAATTTATTTGGCTTGAAGTTTAAATTATGGTCTATTACAAGAGAGATGTTTCAGTGGCAACTTGTGATAGCTGGTCATATTGCATCCATAGTGGAGGGCACCGAAAAGAGGATGGATATGTGCATGCTAATGCTCAGCTTTCTCTCTCCATTCTTTACAGCTCATGATCCCAAGGCAAGGGAATAGTGTCTCCCATAGTGAGCAGGACTTTTGGCATCAATTAACATAAGTAAGATAACCCATTCTTTCCCTGTACTTCTCTTCCCACCTTCAGCAGACATGTGGATCCTGAACCATTCAGGTAAGTTTCCCTTCCCACACCCATCATCCCTGCTGGCTGAGTCTTCTGGCACAATCCAAGCTGCAATGAACAGTCTGTTATGCCAGGGGGATCTCCATTCTCCCCCTACCTCTCCTCCCACCTTAATTAGACCTGTGGATGCTGAAGCATACAAATAAGACTTCATTCTGGTATCTATCTTCTCTGCTTGCTGTATCTTCTGGAGCAAGCCATGTTGCCCTGAGCAGCCTGTTCTCACAGGTCCATTATCCTGCCATCTATCTGTCCATCTTCATTGGACCTGCAGCTCCTGAACCACACAGACATGTTGAACCTGGACCACACAAACCTACAGATCCATAATAATATAACCTAAGAATAATCATCATAGGCCTGCCTCAACAGGACCATTGAAGTTAACATCCCTCCCAATACCTACTACAAGAGGAACAAGTAGGGACCAAAGCCATCCAGATAGCTAAAGGTCCCCGAAAGAATACAATCAGCGAAAGACAAGGCAATATGACACCTTCATATAGAGTGCTAATATCCAATGTATACAAACAACTCAAGAAGTTAGACTCCAGAGAACCAAATAACCCTATTAAAAAATGGGGAACAGTAATAAGGACACATGCTCCACTATGTTCATAGCAGCCTTATTTATAATAGCCAGAAGCTGGAAAGAACCCAGGTGTGCCTCAACAGAAGAATGGATACAGAAAATATGGTACATTTACACAATGGAGTACTACACAGCTAAAAACAATGAATTTATGAAATTCCTAGGCAAGTGGATGGATCATCCTGAGTGAGGTAACCTAATCACAAAAGAACTCACATAACATGTACTCACTGATAAGTGTATATTAGCTCAGAAACCTAGATTACCCAAGATACAATTGGCTAAACACATGAAACTCAAGAAGAATGAAGATCAAAGTGTAGACATTTTGCCCCTTCTTAGAATTAGGAACAAAGCACACATTGAAGGAGTTACAGAGATCAAATGTGGAGCTGAAACAAAAGGATGGACCATCCAGTGAATGCTGCAGCTGGGGATCCATCCCATAACCAGCCACCAAAAGCAGACACTATTGCATATACCAGCAAGATATTGCTCAAAGGGCCCTGATATTGCTGTCTCATGTGAAGTTATGCCAGTGCCTAGCAAACACAGAAGTGGATGCTCACAGTCAGCTCTTAGATGGAACACAGGGTTCCCAAGGGAGTAGCTAGAGAAAGTACCCAAGGAGCTGATGGGCTCTCCAACCCTACAGATAGAAGAACAATATGAACTAACTAGTACCCCCAGAGCTCATGTCTCTAGCTGCATATGTAGCAGAAGATGGCCTAGTTGGCCATCACTGGGAAGAGAGGCCCCTTGGTCATGCAAACTTTATATGCCCCAGTACAGGGGAACGCCAGGGCCAAGATGTGGGAGTGGGTGGGTAGGGGAGTAGGGTGGGGAATGGAGAGGGTATAGGGGACTCTCAGGATAACATTTGACATGTAAATGAAGAAAATATCTAATAAAAATTGGAAAAAATGGGGAACAAAACTAAACAGAGAATTCTCAACTGAGGAAACTGAATGGCAGAGAAGCACCTAAAGAAATCTTCAACATCTTTAGTCATCAGGGGAATACAAATCAAAACAACCCTGAGACTCTACCTCAAACAAGTCAGAATGGCTAAGATCAAAAACTCAGGGAACAGGACATGCTGGCAAGGATGTGGAGAAAGAAAAGCACTCCTCCATTGCTGGTGGGATTGTCAGCTGGTACAAATACTCTGGAAATCAGTATGGTGGTTCCTCAGAAAATTGGCCATAGTACTACCTGAGGACCCAGCTATACCACTTCTGGGCATATACCAAGAAGATGCTCCAACATGTAATAAGAACACATACTCCACTATGTTTATAGCAGCCATATTTATATGAAGCTAGAAACAACCCAGATGTCCCTCATCAGAAGAATGAATCCAGAAAATGTGGTACATTTACCCAATGTAATACCACTCAGCTATTAAAACAATGACTTCATGAAATTCACAGGCAAATAGATGGAACTTGAAAATATCATCCTGAGTGAGGTAACCCAATCACAAAAGAACACACATGGTATGCACTCACTGATAAGGAGATATTATTCCAAATTTTCAGAATACCCAAGATACAATTCACAAATCCTATGAAGCTCTAGAAGAAGGAAGACCAAAGTGTGGATGCTTCAGTGCTTCTTAGAAGGGAGTTCAAAATTCTCACAGAAGGAAATATAGAGACAAAGTATGGAGCAGAGACTGAAGGAAAGGCCCACCTGGTGACCTACCCCATACACAATTGCCAAGCCAGGACAGTATCATGGATGCTGGGAAGTACTTGCTGATGGAAGCCTGATATAGCTGTCTCCTGAGAGGCTCTGCCAGAGTCTGACAAATACTGAGGCAGATGCTTGCGTCCAACCATTAGACTGAGTGTGGGGTCCCCCATGGCAGAGTTGGAGATGGGACTGAAGGAACTAAGGGAGTTTGCAGCCTTAGGAGGGAAGCAACAGTGTCAACCATCCAGACTCCCTAGAGCTCCCGGGGGCTGGACCACCAACTAAAGAGTATACATGGAGGGACCCATGGCTCCAGCCACATATGTGGCAGAGGATGTCTTTGTTGGACATCAGTGGTAGGAGAGGCCCTTGGGCCTGAGGTGGTTAGATGCCCCAGTGTAGGGGAATGCCAGGGAGGGAAGGGGGGAGTGGGTGGGTGGGGGGAAAGCACCCTCATAGATGCAGGGGGAGGGGGAATAGGTTGGGGATTCTAGGGTGGGAGCTCTTGAAAGGAAATAACATTTGAAATGTAAATAAAGAAGTATCTAATAAAAGGGGGGAAAGAAAGGCAACAATTAAATATTTTAAGAAGTGACAAGGGGAAACTACCAGCTAGCAAACAAAGGCAGACTTATCAAATTTATGACTGACTTCTAAACACATAAAATCTAGAAGGGATGGTGTGATATCTTGCAACCTTTAAAAAACCACAGGTGCCAACATTAAAACTCTCAATCATGATAGATGGATTAAAGAAGACATTTCAAGACAAATCCAAATTCAAACAATATCTATCCACAAATCCAGCTCTACAGAAAAAAAATAGAAGGAAAATTCCAACCCAACAAGGATAAGTATATCTAAGGAAACACAGGAAATAAGTGATTCCATACCAGCCAATACAATAGAAGCACACACACACACACACACACACAGAGAGAGAGAGAGAGAGAGAGAGAGAGAGAGAGAGAGAGAGAGAGAGAGAATATCAAAATAACCAGAAATAACAATCCCTGGTCATTAATATCTCTCAACGTCAATGGACTCAATTCCCCAACTAAAAAAAAATCACGTGCTAACAGAATGTAAAACAGGATCCATCATTCTGCTGTATACTGAAGCACACCTCAACAATAAAGATAAACATTACCTCGGAGTAAAGGACTGGAAATAAGTTTTTCAAGCAAATAGACCCAAGAAGCAAGCTTGAGAAGCAATTCTAATATCTAATAAAGTAAAGTTTCTACCAAACTTAATCAAAACAGACCAGGAAGAACACTTTATACTCATCAAAGGAAAAATCCACCAATTTGACATCTTAATTCTAAACATTTATACCCCACACATGATGGCGCACACACTTGTAAAAGAAGCCTTGCTAAAACTTAAAAAGAGATTGTCTATGCAACCTAACTATACTCTTCCTGGGTTTACATTCAAAAGATTCTACTTCTACCACCATGACTCTTGCACATCCAATTTTATTGTAGTATTATTCGTTATAGTGAGAAAATAGGGCCAGTCTAGATGTCCACTAGTGATTGAATGTATAATGAGGATTTGGCAAACACAATAGAATTTTGTCTTTAAAAAATTAAATAATAAAAATTAATATTCTGTCTTTCAAGAAAAAGAAACATTGCTAAAGCTTAAATCACACATTGAGCCCCACACATCAATAGTGAGAGACTTCAACACCCATTCTTTTCAACTGACAGGTCATCCACACGAAAGCTAAACAGAGAAATAATGAAAACTAACAGACATTATGAATCAAATCGACCTAACAGACATCTATAGAATATTTTACCCAAACACAAAAGAATATACCTTCTTCTCAGCACCTCATGGATACTTCTGCGAAGTTGACCATATAGTTGGTCAAAAAGCAAGCCTCAACAGATACAATAAAATTGAAACACCACCTTGCTTCTCATCAGACCACTGTGGATTAAATCTGGACTTCAACAACAAGAGAAACACCAGAAAGCCTATCCTCTCATGGAAATTGTACAACTCAATGATCTCTGGGTCAGAGAAAAAAATAATGAAAGAAATTAAAGATTTTCTATAATTCAATGAAAATGAAGGCACAACATACTCAAATTTATTGGACACAGTGAAAACACTGCTTAAAAAAAGTTTATACTACTAAGTGTCTCCATAAAGAAATTAGAAAATTTTCATACAAACAATGTAAAAGTACACTTGAAAACTTTAGAACAAAAAGAAGCAAACATATCCAGGAGGAGGAGAAGGCAGGAAATAGTCAAAGTGGGGCTTGGAATCAATCAATTAAAAACAAAGAAAACAATACAAAGAATCAACGAAACCCAGAGCTAGTTCTTTGAGAAAATCAATAAGACAGACAAACCCTTAGGCAAACTAACTAAAAGACAAAAAGACAGTATCCAAATTAACAAAGTCAGAAATTAAAAGGGATACATAACAATAGACAATGAGGATATTCAAAGTATCTTTAGGTCTTACTTCAAAAGCCTGGACTCCCCCAAGATGGAAAATATTAACAAACTAGGTGATTTTTCTAGACATTTGCCACTTACCAAAGTTAAATCAAGATCAGGTAAATATTTAAACAGCTATATAACCCCTAAAGAAATAGAAACAGTCATTAAGTTTCCCAATCAAAAATAGCCCAGAGCCAGATGGTTATAGCGCAGAACTCTACCAGACTTTAAAAGAAGAGCTTATACCAACACTCCTCAAACTATTTCACAAAATAGAAACAGAAAGAACACTGCCAAACTCATTTTATGAAGCCAACATCACTCTGATATCTAAACCACATGAGCTTCAATAAAGAAAGAGAACTATAGACTAATTTGTGTTATGAACATTCATGCAAAAATACTCGATAAAATCCCTGCAAACTGAATCCAGGAACACATCAAAAACATTATCAGTCATGATCAAGTAGGCCTCATCCGAGCAATACAAGGATGGTTCAATATTAAAAAAAAATCCATCAGCATAATCTACCATATAAACTGAAAGAAGAAAACACATGATCATCTCATTAGATGCTGAAAGGCCTTTGACAAAATCCAACATACCTTCATGGTAAAAGTCTTAGTCAGAGATACAAGGCACATACCTAAACACTATCAAGGCAGTACACAGCCTGGAATAGCCAACATCAAACTATGGAGGGAAATTTAAAGCATTGTAACTAAAATCAGGGACAGGACAAGGCTACCCACTCTCTCCCTATTTATTCAATAGAGGACCTGAAGTATTATATTGTACTATGTAGCCATAGCAATAAAACAACTATTGGAGATCAAAGGGATACAATTTGGAAAAGAAAGAGTCAAAGTATTGCGATTTGCAGATGACATGAACCCTAAAATAAATTCTAACAGAGAACTATAAGTGAAAGATCTGTATGAACCCTAAAATAAATTCTAACAGAGAACTATAAGTGAAAGATCTGTATGAACCCTAAAATAAATTCTAACAGAGAACTATAAGTGAAAGATCTGTATGAACCCTAAAATAAATTCTAACAGAGAACTATAAGTGAAAGATCTGTATG
>LR752423.1:40885-68850 GCA_902729485.2 Mus minutoides | reverse complement strand
TGAACCCTAAAATAAATTCTAACAGAGAACTATAAGTGAAAGATCTGTATGAACCCTAAAATAAATTCTAACAGAGAACTATAAGTGAAAGATCTGTATGAACCCTAAAATAAATTCTAACAGAGAACTATAAGTGAAAGATCTGTATGAACCCTAAAATAAATTCTAACAGAGAACTATAAGTGAAAGATCTGTATGAGAAGAATTTCAAGTCCCTGAAAAAAAAGTTAAAGAAGATTTCAGAAGATGGAAAGATCTCTCATGCTCATGGATAGGCAGGATTAACGTAGTAAAAATGGCCGTCTTATCAAAGGCAACCTACAGATTCTTCATCAAAATCCCAACACAATTTTTATAGACTGTAGTATTAATATTTTTATTAAATGTCTGCTTGGTGTTATTTTCTACTTCAATGTTTTATGTTCTTATGACAAATAGGCAGCCTATAGATTAGGAAAGGATCTTTACCAGCCATACATCTGACACAGGGATAATACTCAAAATTTACAAATCATTCAAGAATTTAGATACCAACAATCCAAATAACCCAATTTAAAATGGGGTACAGAGATCAACAGAGAATTCTCAACAGAGGAATTGTGAATGGCCAAAAGCCCTTAAAGAAATTTTCAAAGTCCTTAGTCATCAGGGAAATGAAAATCAAAAGAACTATAAGTTTCCATCTTACACCCATCAGAATGGCTAAAGTCAAAAATTTAGGAGATAATACATGCTGATGAAGATATGGTGCAAGGGGAATGAATACCCCTTGATTGCTGGTGGGAGTACAAGCTTGTACAACCACTTTAGAAATCAATTTGGCAGTTTCTCAGAAAACTGGGAATAGTTCTACCTCAGGATCCAGATATACCACGCCTGGGTATATACCTGAAAGGTATTACACCATCCCTCAAAAAAACATGTTTCACTATGTTCATAGCAGCTTTTTTTTTTTTTTTTTTTTTTTTTTTTTTTTTTTTTTTTTTTTTGCAATAGCCAGAAACTAGAAAACTAGAAACAAGCCAGATACCCTTCTACCAAAAAAAAAAAAAAAGGATAAAGAAAATGTGGTACTTCTACACAATCTAATACTATTCAGCTATTAAAAACAAAGACATCATGAAATTTGCAGGCAAATGGATGGATCTTGAGAATACCTTCCTGAGTAAGGTACCCAGTCCCAAAGAGACATGCATGGTATGAACTCACTTATAAGTGGATATTAGCCATAAGATACCAGATGTTACACTTCACAGACCCAAAGAAGCTAAACAAGTAGGAAGGCATAAGCAAGGATGCTTAGAAGCTTAGAAGAGGGAATAACATAGTCATAAGAGGCAGGTGGATGGAGGGAACTAGAAGGGAGTGGAGGGGAAGGAGTTTCAGAATCAAGTATGGAGAACGACATGAAAGAGGGCCAGATGGCCATAAGAATGAAAGGAAATCTGTAACTGACAGGGGTGAGGAGGTGGTGCGCATCTCCAGGACAAGACAGAGATCTGGGTAAGGAAAGAGCCCGAGAATCAATGGGGGTGTCCTTAGCTGTGACTCACAGCTTGGGGTCTATGAAACCTGAAGAGGCTGCTTCCTGTAGCCAATCAGGAACCCCAATGGAACAATGAAGAAACCAGCCCACTCGCAAAACTTTTGAACCAAAATATATCCTGTCTAAAAGCAATGCAGAGATAGGGGATGGTGCAGAGACTGAGGGAACAGCCAACCAACAACCAGCCCAACTTGAAACCCATTCTATAGGCAAGCACCAATCCATGACTCTATTAATGATATTCTGTTATGCTTGCAGACAGGAGCTAGCATGGCTGTCCTCTGAGAGGCTCCCCTCAGCAGCTGACTCAGACAGATGCAGACCACACCCACAGCCAAACTGAGCATGGAGCTTAGGTCCTGAACAATTGGAGTGGGGAGCCAGGGGTGCTGTTGCCTGTACATGGGATATGTTCATCTAATTGGGCTGCCTTGCCTGGTCTTAGTGGGAGAGGATGTGCCTAACTTCAAAGAGACTTGAGGTGCCAGTGTAGGAGGATACTCAGGGGTCCCCACTGGCTCAGAGTAGAAGGGGATGAGGGGATGGAGGAAGGATTGTAGGAGGAGTTGACATGGAGGGGGCAGTGAGCAGGATGTAAAGTGAATAAGTAAAATAATAAAAAAGGATTATCCATTACAGACACCCCCAGAGAACCTTCTTCCAGGTGATTCCTGGTTGTATCAAATTGACAATTAAAATTAACTATCACAACTACTAAGAAAGGCTCATGTTCAATGCAATTTCTCTGTGCTGAAATTGTTTTCAGATGTTCTGACTATGTTAATCTATAATAGATAAAATATTTTACTTCCTACTAAATCTAAAATTGGATTGTTGTTCAGAGATCAACCATCAGAATGACATTGCAAACCTGCCACCATTTGGAAGTAGAAAATTCTTCTGGGTTTATAGGAATAGAGACATCACATAAACCTTGACTCTTGGGGTTCACCATTGCTGGAGGAAGCAGGCATAGAAACACTTATTACAAGGGTTAGGCAGTAAGAAACTTTTAAAGATGCAGTAGTTTATCAAGGTAGAAACAGAAGCTGAACATGATATGGACCCACTCAGGCACATGACAAAAAAAAATGAGCCAAAGATACTCCACAGGATAACCCAAGTACACTCTGTGCATCCAGAACTGATATCTACATGACTCCTGATTTCAGAAATAGACCATATTCACCCAGCCAATGAGACAGATAGCATAGCAAGTCCAACTAATGTCTGAACATCTGAGGATTCCATCATACTTTCAGAAAACTGTCTCTGTGTATGTCCAGGACTATCCCAAAGACTGACACTTGGCATTCTTGCAATACAACATGGTCTGGGATTTGATTTGGGATTGGGTATGTTAGAAGAAGACAAATTTCCAGCCTTGGAACAAGGCAAGAAAAAAGTCATTCAAGACCTGTCTTTGTGCCTATGGGACCTTGGATGACCTGCCTGCATCATTCAGTTTTCCCATCCAGGAAACATTTACTTTCAGCATTTCTGTCATAGTCTTATCTTCCAATGTCAGTGAAATGTCTCATGAGGCTCGTTTTATGCAATGCCTGACATAGATTAATAGCTATTTCATTCTTTGAAGCAATACTCTTTAGGATACCTGCTACATACCAGGTCTTGCACTAAATGACTCAGACAAGTTTACATACCAGAGCAGAGTCTACATAAATGGAGCTATTAGTAATAGTAGTTACTATATTAGTAGTAGTATACCAGTAGCTATTCTCATTGAGGAGCATAATTAGAGATAGGTATAATGAGATTATCACCTTTATTAGGAATAAGTGTGTCATCTTTCCATCGTGAATGCTCTAGAGGTGTCCATCCCACACTTCAGCTACTGTCTTTGTGTATTCATCTAGCATCAGAGCCTAGATTTTTATCTTAAGAGTTGCTCTCCATTTCTAGCTTCTTTACACTGCATGGGACTCATCCCTGCATCCCCAAATCCGAGTAGATGTTTGAATTGAACTAAGCAGACAAGGTCCACAACCTTGAGCAGAGTCACTCTAATTTGATGGGATTCACAGAGACTCCAGCAGCACTAAGTGATGACAACAACCACAAGGGACCCCAAGATAAATTAAAGACAACATCCCAAATAGCACTTGTCCCAAAAAAGTTGAACCCCAAGCCTGTATGGCATCAAACTTTCTGGAAGTCAATCATGAGCAGATCTCAGCTGTCAGTGCCATTTGTGCCACATCAAAGGGAAGGGACAGACCACAGAGGCCTGAAGCTTATACAGCTTAAATTCTCTTTAAGAAAGAGGCTACAAAAATCAGAAAACTTTGTCATGTAGCTATTTTTATTCTTATTACTATTGTCATAAACATTTTCTACATGTACATATTTTTTAGATATAATCTTTTTTTTAATTAGATAATTTCTTCATTTACATTTCAAGTGTTATCCAGAAAGTTCCCTATACCCTCCCCCCTCCCGGCCCTGCTCCCCTACCCACCCGCTCCCACATCTTGGCCCTGGCGTTCCCCTGTACTGGGGCATATAAAGTCTGCATGACCAAGGGGCCTCTCTTCCCAATGATGGCCAACTAGGCCATCCTCTTCTATATATGCAGCTAGAGACATGAGCTCAGGGGGTACTAGTTAGTTCATGTTATTCTTCCAAAAACAAAAATAGAGACTACAAAGTTTAGTTTATGATGAAATTAAAGATACAAAAGTAGTTATTAAATAAACAGAAACAGCATAGCACAGACTTTTATTAACTGATCGTTTCTGCAATATTCTTGTCCTAAACTCTGCTGTCATACTCATTGGTAGGTTTTGTAGTGACAAGAATTTTGTGATGTTATTCAATAGAAAGATAATTAGGCTTTTTACTAGCTGATCAAAGCAAATTTTCTGAATGTCTTATAGATAAAATTCCCTTTACTTCACAATTTGATGTAGGTAAATGATGATTGTTAAGATGTGTTTGAGCAATTGGTATACGAGCATGGAGACTATGGTAAAAATATTTTCTACAAATCTTTCCCTTGTAAGACAGCCTCCAAAAACCAGTATGGATTGTTGATGATTGTCTGCATGGCATTGTGAAGTATATTCATGGGTAGGGAGCTTGTAGGCAAGCTTAATCAATCCCACCCACTAATAATGAGAAGAATGTTCAATATGTTGCTTTCTGGCTTTATTCTCCCCCTACTATCAATGTACTTCAATACCAGTTATTACTGGAGTAATTTAAATCACAACAGGACCCTGAATCACCTGAGGTCCACAAAGAAAAGCTACTGGGAAGGTATCTGATTGTCTCCCTGGAAGCTATCCTGTGCCAACACAGAGATACCATAATCATACATGGAAGTGGTGGTGACCACATCCATCCCTCACATCCCAAGCCAAGCATTTCCATTTCTCCTTTGCCAGATACTAAAACCATCTCCCAGCTTGCCAATCCTGAGGCTAATTAGTCAAGTGGCCCATTATCCACAAGCCCCTATAATTATAGAACCACATTAGTTTCAAAGGAATGGTGCAGATGCTTGTACATTGGAGGAGCAAATACAAGTTACACTGTGTCTAGAGAACATCTGATCCCACATACCCTGGGAACTGGAGCATCTGCACTTGACAGTTCTTCACTTCAATCCAGATTTCTGGTCTTGAGAAAAAACAATCTGGTTTAAGGAGGAAATAAAAGTGACTATTTAAAGGTAGGGTTGCTCAAGTTCAATGTCATGCCTATGGACCACTCCTAAGCACCATGATATTTATTCTTTCAGCAAAAGTGTGAGGGATTATTATTATTATTATTAACAATAGCTTTTTTGTGAAGTGGAAGTGGACAGGACTCTCTTGAATGTTCTGGCTCCAGGAATGAGCTAAAGACAAGAGTGGGACTTAGTGGGACTTAGCAGCTTGAGGAACACTCCGCACTGAAAGGTGGACCATGACAGTATTCTTGATTATTCTGTGTATTTATTATCTTCAAAAAAAATTCATGCCCAGCCAAAACAAAAATAAATCCCACAAAGTTCTGAAATATTCCAGAATTCACTTGTTAAAATGATTTTTTTAAGAAAGCAAATTATTTGGAAATATGCTTTTTATCACTGTTATTCTTTTTCAGTTACTTTATAGGAAAGATTTCAGCCCGTGTGTTGAGTATTAGACCTCATGACAAGTGGCACAATAGAAAACATGTCATTAGCTCACAATAAGATTCTTACACTTTCAGAGGAGAATAGGGAAGAGGAAGACAGAGGTACTTGGCGGAGATGACTTGGTAATCTGGTAGGTGGCTGAGACACTGAAAACTAAAATCTCCACATTGCTAATCTAGGGTTTATAATTGTCATTTTATTTTCCTTCTGCCTTATTAGTGATTTAGCTAGTTTTTCCAAAGCCCCAATTGCTGGCCCCTATATTCAACCTTCTAGGAGAGGCTTCTGGCTTCTGACCAGCAGAGAGTCCCTCTGTGCTCCTCTATATACTTTATTGCTTGCACACTGCACAGGCACCTGCTTTACATATTGTCTCCCTGCGACTTGGCTTTCAGCTTTAGCAATCCCAGGAAAAGCACATTTACTTGCTCAGAATCCAAATGGCCTTTGCTTATTAGGAAGCTTCTGGATGGTGCTCTGGGCCAAATTGTCCCGTGCTTATCATATAAAGCCTTACATAATGTACCCTGGGACAACAGATATCAGACAGAAATAGCTGCAACACTGGGTAGAATTGTCATGGGCCAGATCTACAGAAACCACTGAACAAGGGAGACTTCTGGGTGACCATTGTTGGCACTTACCCCACCCCACCTCTTGGGGGCCTCTTTGAAAGCACCTACAGCTTGACCCTCTGTGGAGTCGCATACCCAGCCAGGAGGTAAATGTTATTTTTGTTGCTTTCTCTGCTGCACCTTCAATGGTTCAGTGGAAGTCATTAGACTTTCTTGCAGGGATCATTCCATTGCCAAATCCTCCCATCATTCAGAGACTATCTCCTGTGTGACTATCTCCAGAAGCATTCATTCATCTAGGCATCTCCCATACCCCACCTGTGCCTCTCTACCTCACCACCCTGCTGTTATTTCTTCTTAGCATGAGTCACACTCTAGAAAAGTCTCTGTGGTCAGGCTACCTGGATTCAACTCACACTAATCACATCTGATAATGATCTTGTCCAGTTGTTCTCAACCTGTGGTTCATGATCTCTTTGGGAGGATTGAGCTACCATCCACAGGGGTCACCTAAGACCATCAGAAATATCAGCTACTTACATTACTGTTCATAACAGTCACAGAATTACAGTTATGAAATAGCAATGAACATAATTTTATGGTCATCACAACATGAGAAACTGTAAAAGATTCACAGAATTAGGAGGGTTGAAAACAACTACCCTAGTCTCAGAATATAACTGCTGCATCTATGTCTTAGTTTAGCATTAGTAGAAAGAGGATCATCATCATCATATCATCTACTAATATGCTTGATATAGTAATTAAGTTAACTCAATAGCACCCTGGGCTTATCATCAGGAGCCTAATAAATGTCAGGCATCATTATTGCTTGTTTTCATGTTGGACTTGCACCTTCCTATTTTCCTATAATTTCTAGGAAGATGGAAGACCACACCAGTCATATATATCTATGTCTCCAATACTTACAAAATACCTTGGTGTGTGTATGGTATCTCAGAACTTTTCACTGAATGAACAACCTTCCTGAGTGTTCTTTCTGCCTCTACCCCAATCTCCTAAACCTTGTTTTTGAATACCATTGCTCCCTCTTATCCCCAAACATTAACCAGGAACTTGGTTACTAATCTATTTGGCTTTTTATATTTAATAAAAAGTTAAATATTTAAGTTATTATTGGTGGAAGTATAGGTACATACGTGGAACAAGAGGAAAATTTTGTGAAGCCAATTTTCTTCTTTTCTCCATGAGTTCTGAGTACTGAACTAGGGTCCCCAGGCTTATGCAACACACATCTTTCCCTACTAAGCCATCTTTACATGACTTGTTTACTTTTAGATACAAGGTCTGATGTAAACCAGATCAGCCTCAAACTCACTGTGTAAAGAATTATGATCTTGAATTTATAATCTTCTTGCTTCCACTTCTTGAGTGTTAGCATTACAGGCATGTGCTTTCTTTCTTCTATTATACTTCATCATTACACTATGAACAGTTTAAGGGCTGGACACATCCATTTGCCTGTATATTGCCAGGCCTAGCAGTATCTCTGGAACCTGGACAATTCCTATACAGAGGGAATAAAAATATTCCTAGCACATTTATTATCATAACATACTCCCTGAGATTGCATAGCTCTCTCTCCTGTGCATAGCAGACATGCCTATTCCTTAGATGTGGTTCCTGTCTATGTCCAGAAACTGCCCATGGCTTCAGGTGTTGTCCTTTCTCTTTCTACATTTTGAGCTGCTCTCTGACCATGTACATGAATATCAGGCAGTCATTCCAACCTGTGAGTCTTTGATATTGCTCTGTCCCTAACCAGTATGTCCTATGCCATCTTTTCACTTAGAACCAATGATGCTACTCAAACCACTCATCAGGACCCACCTTCCTTGTAACCTCCCAGTGGGTGAGTCCTCCTTGTCATAAGTATTTCCAAGATGTTACTGGTTCCTGCCTTAGTATCTGTCATGGTTCCCCTTAAACTATATATTTTTTTCTATTCATAGACAATTGCAAGGTTCAAATACAACTTTTATGTCATAGCATTCACAGAGCTTGGGGAACAATGATTGGCCCAGAAGAAACACAGAGAAATATTTGGTAGATAAAGTTTAGGTAATTGTATCTTGACATATTTCTTATGAATCCTATCTCAGTCTAAATTAACAACTTAAGCAAATTCTAAATCCTAAAAGTCAATTTATCAAGTTCTACTCCATGCCCCTCTTGGTAAAGACTCTGACTGATGACAACTGGCAAGCACAGGACATTTTTAAAGAAAGAAATAGTACCTGAGTCCAAGGCAGTATGCTAGTAATTGATAGACAGGAACTCTCTTAGGACTGTGAATGTCCCCTGTGTATATGACAAGGAGCTGTGTGACTCAAGGAAGTATGCTATGATTTTATCTAAATTTGGAATATTTCTTCTATTCTCTTAATGAAAACTTTCCATATGCCTGATAGTCATTTGTATGTGATAAAAAAAGAATCAACCATGTTTAAAACGCAAGTGTACTAAGAACCAGTGATATACAAACTCTGTCTCAGAAGATCTAAAAGTATCAGCCATTCCCCTTCCCCTGAACTAATCCAGATACATTCAAGAAACCATAAAAAGAAGCTTTAGAGGCCATTCACACTACACAATTCACAGACATAGCCTAAATGATTGAAGTCTAGAGGGGTCATGATTTGGACATTCTCAAAGAGTGAGTTACAGCAAAGGCAAAATGAGCCAGATCCAATAGGTCTTCTATTACTCCTTTCCACAATAGTCAAGAAAAGTGCAGTATAAGACTCCAGATATTTGCCAATAGGTAAAAATTTAGTCAATTACCATAAAATACAACATAAGACAAGATGCTAAGCTGAAACACAAGAAAATACTACTGCATTTATTGTCACACAGGAGACAGAACATCTAATGAGTTGTTCCTTTGATGAAATGTACCACTTCAGTTGTCTTACTTCTGGGAAGATTCCAAGGAGATTTTGTTATGAAGAAAGCATGTGTGAACATCCCTGCACCCAGGGCAATAAAACACACAATGCCTAGATTGAAGAGACCTAATTCTTTATCCATAATTACCTCTACATGTATTAACAGAATGTTTACCCCATTCAACACCACTGGACTAAGCAATGTCTGATCTAGAATTAAATTTGGGTTTCTTAATCCAAGGGTGCATAAATATAGAGAACATGAAGTTAAGAATTAGACAACTCTGCATTTAAATATACTCACTGTGTCAGTCATACCCAAGAGTTGGAGATGCTGCTCTCTGATAAAAGCAAGTCCAAGCACAGGATCCTTCATTCTGTGTCCAGTGATTCTTTGGGCAATGGCCTGTGGTAGATGTGAAATGTTGCCAGCCTCCATGCCACTCTCTGCTTTTGTATCTCAGGATACTTATTCTAAAATCCAGTGGCCAGGCTACGATGAAGCTCAAGCCAAGGGGCAAAATAACATATTTTGACTTAGAGTCTCTCAACATCTACAATCAATACCGTATGCAGGGGAAACCAACCCTTTAGATGATACCCTTTTCAGTGCTGATTGTTGTCATGAGAATTCTTGATCTAGAGGCACCTGGATAAGATAAATCAATGCCCCAAATGGGGAGAGAGAAGAACAAAATGATCTCACTGAGTAAGCCATCATATTTGGAGTAATTTGATACTCAGCAATAAGTAATGCTAACTTATTTTGTATGGAGACTAAATATAGCAGTTCCCTGATCTGATCTGATCTGATCTTTCAGGACATTGTCCTTCACAATGACCAGTGCATGCTGCTTATCACTCACCAGAAGCTGGGTTTTGTTGTTGTTGTTGTTGTTGTTTTCCTTGAAGCATGGAATCTTGGATCTTATAAAAAAGAGAAGTAGAAATGAAAGTGTTTTCTCCCACCATCTCTGGTAATCTTGATTTCCATCTTTGTGACTTTGAACTCCATGCTCTGTGCTCTTGGAAGAAAGCAAAAATGTGGTCACTGGGATGAAGTAATTTATCTCTTAAGCAAGAAGCTGGGACTTCTACTGGATCACACTGAGTGTGTCATTCCCAGGATCAGCAGTGGAAGAAGGCTTATGGCTCTGACTGAGATAACAGATCCTGGCTGTTCAGGTGAAAATGGGATGTCTTTGCACAAGCAGGATAAAAGGGAGTATGTCCTGAAGCAAGAAATCCCCTAATGTGTCTGCTAGCATGCCATCCTGTGATAAAACTCAAATGGAAAATACTGTCACAATTGCCAAAAAGCAGCTTTGAATCCCCAACCACGGACAGAACCACAGGAGTCAACCTGCTTTCTAAGAGTAAAAGAAATGTGGGACAGAGGTAATAAAAAGAAGCTATGAGACTGAACTACAACTACATAGTAAATTATAAACACAAGAACTCTGACTTAGATTGTTTTTCTTTTGATGAGACTTTTGCATGCCTATTAACTACTTTTCTTTTCTTCCATTGTTCTGTTATCCAATGTATGATGTGTTTAACAGAATTTTATCTTATATCTCAGTATGGGACACCAGAGGAACGCGAGAATTGCAGAAAAATAGGCCTGATCTAAAGCTAATAACACTTTTAAACCCCTTTGAAGGAAATACCTAGAATACAGTGCTCTTTGTTTTTTAGAAAAGGTAGTTTCTTTCTTTCTTTCTTTCTTTCTTTCTTTCTTTCTTTCTTTCTTTCTTTCTTTCTTTCTTTCTTTCTTTCTTTTTTTTTCAAGACAGGGTTTCTCTGTATAGCCCTGGCTGTCCTGGAACTCAGAAATCCACCTGCCTCTGCCTCCCAAGTGCTGGGATTAAAGGTGTGTGCCACCATGCCTGGCCCGAAAAGGTAGTTTCTTTATGGCTGGCACAAACAATAGTCTACTGTTGCATGCGCTAAAAAGTTAAAAATGGTAAAATGCATACACACATATGAGTGAATGAGTATGTGGACATTGTGCTGTGCTGTGTTGAGTGAATAGCCTCAAGTGATCAAGCCAGCTCAGTCAGTCAACAGGTTCTCCAGCGCAGGAGCGAGGATTGAAAAGAAAGAGACAATTAGACAATGCTGCAGCGTGACCCCAGTCAATTCTGAGACTGAAGGCAAAGTTTTATTTTCCGATCCACTTTTAAACCA
Organism: Mus minutoides; assembly: GCA_902729485.2. Taxonomy (NCBI): domain Eukaryota; kingdom Metazoa; phylum Chordata; class Mammalia; order Rodentia; family Muridae; genus Mus; species Mus minutoides. The sequence goes on along the minus strand of LR752423.1, from coordinate 57,486 downwards.
ATTTAATTACATGCAAGTATTTTGGGCAAGCAGTACAATAAGGAACTACAAACAAGGCAACATGACAGTTGTAAAAAAGGGCTTGTCATAGAAACTTGAGCCCACTTCCTTGTCCAAGCCCAAAATCTTACCTGAAGCTTAGTTCCACCCTAAAACTAAAATTCCTGCTTTATCTTACTTCTCTATTACAACCTAAAGTTAGCTTTTTGCTGAAACTTACTTCCTTATTATGCCCTGATGTCAGATCTCTGCCTGAGCTTGCTCCCAAGGTCAGATTCCTGTCTCAAAGCCATTTCTATGTCCTTGCCAGTGTCAGACTGCTGCCAAGCGGTACCCCAAAAGGCTTCCCACACTCAAGCTAAACTTTCCAGAAGTCCCTGAATAGCTACACAAAGCCCAAGACCATGGGGACCATTTCACAAATTTGAAAGGTAGAAGCAGAAACCTTTAACATTTGATATATACATTGTTTTTGTTTTGTCTTAACATTCTAAAGGATAGGACATGCTTGTTTTTTGAGTTGTATGATGTAAACAACTAAAGAAGAGAACATGTTTTGGCTCATGGTCTCGGGAATGTCAGTCCACCACAGTGGAGAGGACATGGCAGAGAAGGACAGATTGTGGCCAGGAAGCAGGTAAAAAGGGTACAAGAAGTACTTAGATAAGACTTAGGTACTAAAAAGCATGCCCGTAGTGATCCATTTTGACTGCCTGGTACCTACCTCCTACATTTTACCATCTCTCAATAATATCATCACTTTATGAATCCATCCAGAGATTATATGTAGGGCTAGAGAGATGGCTCAGTGGGTTGAGGGAATAAGGAAAAGAATGATAGGGCATGACACCATGTGATATCATTTTCTAATCTTTGCATACTTGAGCATGAATCTGGGCACTCTCTCTAACACACACACACACACACACACACACACACACACACACACACACACACACACAGATGAAATTATTTCCCCAAATCTCATCAGCAAGCAACCAAGTCCCCCACACAAGGCAGGGCAGGTGGGAGCATTTCATAACTGTTACTATACATCCAGGTGCTGCAACAGCTCACATACATATGCCACTATTCTGCCACAACTAGTTGACATACTGGAAATTCTAACTCAAATGTGTTTCCTCCTCCTTTGGTGTTTTGAAATCCTGGGTCCATGTGTGCAAGTCCACAGCAAGTGATGCCATCTCCCCTCTGCTGCTCAGAGATGTCATGGCTCTTCCCTCTGTAGATCTCATTTTGTCTCAGCTGCCCATCCTTCTGACTTAGAGTCTCACTCCACATGAAAAGCAGCTTCTTTATAATAACACTCCATGAGTGCCAGATAGAATTTCCAGAAATCTTACCTACATATGTTCACTGTTTCTGCTTCTTTGATCAGGCAGAAAGCTTCAGCTCTTTTTTTTTCTTTCTGTATACTGGCCTTCTTTCTACTCTTACCCAAGACCTTCCCACTTATAATCCCCTCTCAGAAACACTCTCAAGTTGCCATTGCCCCTGGCTCCTTCTCAAATGTTTTCAGCTTTAGTATCATGTCTATTGTGAAGAATTTCTATACAAAAGCATCTTCAACAAAGCCCTAAGCATTCTTCATCAAATTCCATCATTTATGGTTTCCATGGCACCTGTCATGTCATAAAATTATTTTTGTTTGTGAACACACACAGTACCTGTCTTTTGAATACTGATGATATATATATATATATATATATATATATATACACATATATATATATTCTGTTCACCACTGGACTCTTATCCTCTGTAACCGAGCCAGTATACAGTATGTGACCATGGTCCTATGGTCCTTGCTAGATGAATGAACAACCTTGATCAAGTCCTTTACTTTTCAAGCCCTCTGATCTTCCAGTTGTCCATGGAATACAATACTCGGGCTTTCCTTTCAACAGAGATACCTAGAAGCTTCCCCAAAGGTGGATACAAAAAGGGTTTTGTCTTGTCTGAGATGCTTGATTCCAGATCCCAAAACCCCTTCCCTGTACCTTCTGCTAGGAGCCTCAGCAGATGCCATGAAACCAAGCTGTAGTGGTAGAATCTGCTGTACAAGACTGATGAATGCCAAAAGTATATTTTTTATATAATGCTAGATTGTTCCTCTATCTACTAAGAGCTTCAGCATGTTATGTGCCTTAAGCTTCAAAACCACCTTCATACCTCCATGTCTAGTAATTCTCATTCTCCAGCCCTTTGCTTTCCTATTCACACACAAAGCCAATGACAATACCCCATCCAGTGCCCCCTTAGCCACACTCACAGCAGTGTCTAATTGATTTCCTTGCTTTTGCCTTACAGAGAAGAACAAAACTGAACACCATTTTCATCTAATGTGGAGATAGAGAACAATGGAGAGATATAGGCAATTTCTGGAGAAAATGGCTCTCATCCTATAATCAACATGCCCAAAGGAGCATGGTTCACCTTATATAGAATTAGAATGGATCTAAACTGTGTGTCTGTCAACTATATTTTATGATATATAGATATATGTCAATCTAAGATATTACAACTCACTTTCCATTCCTAATTCAGTAATTTGGAAGGTGGTAAACACTTCACTACCAAAGCTGCATTAGGCACCTCTTAGACTACAAAGAGAATTAATCAACTCCATCAGATATGGCCTTCTTCCCTTAGGTCCCACACCACACACATGGTTCTGTAATGGAACTCAAGAAATTGCCCCGAGACAGATTTATTGGCAGGAGGAGACATAAAATAAAACAAAGGCAAGTTTTACTCAAGAATTTCCTGCTTTGAGAAGGAAGGTCTTAACCTTCAGAAAGATCATACCTTCTCTATTGCTCCCTCTCCTCTTTTCCTTCATTCTTTCTTCCCTCCCTTTCCCTTCTTTTCTATCCCCCTTCTGCATTTTGTTCATCCTTTCACTAAGTAGTCACTAGTTTATAGCACTTCCAGTAATCAAGGTTTAGCCACATCCTAGACTCAGCCCCATGCAAGGCTTTGCGTCATGGGTCATGAGCTACAGAGGGAGTCAAGCCTTGTCAATACTTTGCTTTTGGACTTTTAGTCCTCAATAGTATGAGAATACATTTGAAACATGTTAACCTACTGCTTTACAGTCAGCTGGTCATCCCAAGAAAAAAAGAACAAATGCATCTGGCTCTCATTCCTGGGACCCCACCAGTTTGTTCAAAAGTGCCTGACATTTGCTCATACACTCCACAAACATCCAGATGTCAGAACTTTCCTCATGTCTTGTCCAGATTATACTTGTATGTTCATTTCTGCAATTTTCTTCATCAAGATATAGCTGCCTTACTAGATTATGAACTCTAATCTTCTAGACAACCTTACTTGTTTTAAATCTCATTTAATTCATCACTGTTAAAATTTATATGTACATTATCCAGATATGGTAGCTCATATCTGCAAGCTCAGCATATCTTGAGATAGGAAGACTGAAGTGAGTTCAAGGCCAGCCTGTGACACTAAGTAAACTCCAGGTCAATCTGGGCTACATTGAGAGATCCTATCTCATAAAATAAATAAAATGATATAATTATCTAATAATTGGAACTTAATTAATTCAATAATTATTACTATATCAAACTAAAGCCAACTATTAAAGGTTGTGAAATTGACCATTTTACCAAAAGCAACTTACAGATTCAATGCAATCCCAATCAAAATCTTACAATGTTCTTTGCCAAAGTAGACAAAAAAAAATCTTAAAATCCATACATAACCACAAAAGACATAAGTAGCCAAAGTAATAATGGAAAAAATGGAAAATAATGGAGAAGAAAAAAGCAATGTTGCAGGGATTGTCATTTCATAATACAAGATATATCACAAAGCTATGGTAATAGATGTAATACAGAACTGGAAGAAAAGCACATGTAAACGCATAAAATAAAATAGAAGATTCAATCATGAGTACATGTAACTATAGCCAATTTTTGTTTCACAAAGATGTCAAAAGTATATAATGGAGAAAAGACATCAGCAAATATTCTGGGAAAACTAAATGCCCACATGTAAAAAGATGAAATTAGATCAATATCTACTACCCTTCACAAAAATTAGCCCCAAACGCATCAAAACCTCACCATGAAACTTGAAACACTAAAACTACTAGAAGAAAGCATGGCAGTACTATAAAAAAAAATAGGTATAGGATAGGATTTCCAAATAGGACTCCATTTGCCAAGGAATTAAATCCAGCAGCTGACAAGTGGGGCCTAATGAAACTAAGAACGTTTTGTGCAACTAATGCAACAATCAAGCAAAGAGGAAGCTCACAGATAGGAGACAGTCTTTGCTAGCTTTACATCTGACAGAGTATTAATATCCAAAATATATAAAGAACTCAGAAAAATAAAAAAAGAGTCAAGAAAACTACCCAGTTTAAAATGGGCTTCATGTTTGAGCAGAAAATTCTCAAGTGGTCAAGAAATATCTCAAATAGTATTTCATTATCTCTAGCAACCCAGGAAATGCAAATTAAAAGTACTTTGAGATATCCCTGAGGACTAGCTTTCCTTGTACAGAAAGGTGCCATGCAAACAGCCAAGGCAGACAAGCAATCAGTAGTCTTATACAACTGTGATATCTAGAAACTACAACAGTGGCATGGCAAGATATGCCCAGAGATAAAATAGTGGCACATGTTGGAGTTACCAAAAAGCAAGCTATGGCCCAGTCAATAGGAAAAATTCATATTTGGTACTGTAAACCTAACCAACTGCCCACTTGCTACCTTTACTACACCATTATGGACTCTAACCTTATGGGAGCATAAACTACACCAAATAAGCCCTTCCTTCCATAAACTCATTTGTTCATGCTGTTTTATCACAATAGAAGAATAGATAAACCAGTCAACAAAGAATATCATTATTATTGAAATTCACCTTGCTATGCTCCTGCCATATCTAAGGCTGTAAGACTATTCCTTTTTCTGTTTTTCATGTGTACTCTTTTCAAGGCTGGTGCAGACTGTACTGCATCAGGCTCAGTGTTCCTTCCTACTCAATTAGCCACCTAGTCATTCCCATGAATTGGAATGAAAATTTAACAATTTGACTTGTCTGTTTAAAATTCTTCAGCCTATTTATTCTGAATTTATAACTTGCCTTTCTCTGGCACACACAACATATTTTTAAAAGTATAGATAATTTACAAATTCCTATATCCATCTCTACGTTGGTATTATTCCTCAGCCCTCTTAATTCATCTACACCCTACAGTCATCCTTTGGTACTGTGTGACCTTAGAGAACATAAGATGGCAACCAACCAAAAGGCCTTGCTAGAATTGCATGCTGGGGACCTTCCACTAGAAGGTTTTGACAAACACTCCCTTCCCCAGAATGACCCAGCAAAACAAGCTTTGCAAGGAAGCCCTGACCACAAAGCAGGTACAGATAATGACCAAAAATGGTTCAGTTCCCTCTTCTGGTGAATGAGACCTCACCTCACCTGGGGCCATCAATGCTGCTTAGGAACTTTGGAAAGGTCGTGAAACACTTGGCCCTCCAGAAGGGAGAGACTAATTACCATTTCTAAAGGGGGGAATAAAAAGGTCATCAGGGTCCATCAGTGGGCTTAAACCAACTCATGTTGTTACCAAGGTCTACTCTTAAACTGTACTAAAAGTATGTGCTTAGGAGATTGGGGTCACCCCTGCCCCAATTGCAGGATGACCCCAGTGCGCTGGATTAATAAATCTCTTGTTGCATATCCATCTCTGTGTTTCTGTGAGTGGGACATACCAGGCATAAGGCTCTTTGGGTCTTACAGTACTAACCTCTGTATATCCATGCAGAGCAGAAATTCCAATGTGTTTTAACAGCCCAAGTGCAAAGTGAAGTCACCTCCCACCAACTCTACTATGTATGTGTAACTCTTCGTGTACCTTCCACAAGTAGGATTCATATCTATTATTTCTTGTATTACTTTGTAATTATATTTTGTTGGCTTTCTCCCTGTTTATGCATTCCTAGATATCATAATGAGTTGAATATTATCTAGCTTCACCTTATATCTCTGGCCCTGAGCACACAGAAAGCATGGAAGGAAAATAGGAAAATGGGGAGGTGGGAGAAAAGGGAAGATTCAAATGAAGGCCTCCCACTTCCTTATCATGACCTTGCTCTTTCTCCATTGCCTTCAGTTTGGCATCTGTCCCCTTTATTGTTTATCAAAAGTAAGATGATTATGAGGATTAAAACACACATATACAAACAAAAATTTCTAGTTTTCAGTTGACGTGTTTCTGCAGAATTATACCTCCAGTGTATGTCTTCATGTTGAAACCCCCACTTGTCCAATCTTAATTCTTTGTAAAAATTTAGGATCTAGGTAGAAAAAGTATTCGAGTCTAAAATTTTCTGACCCTTTCACCCTGTTTCCAGTGAAATATGCTTTTAATAACTTTATTTTATTACATGAAGTTTCTAAGAAATGTTACATCCCTGTTCCATTAGAACAGTAGACTTAGGGGTTTTGCTTTTCTTGGGTTCTGATATGCTATATAAGAATGTTCCTCATTCCCCAGTTTTCCTCCTTCCCAGCACTGCACCTCTTTTATTCACTATTCCCTCCTCATGCTGCTAGCTGAATGATTCCCTCTAGAATTTGCAGAATCAACTCTTTCTTTTTTGCCTTTGATGTCACTGAATATCTTGTTATTAGTCTATTGACTTAATCTGCATTTACTATAAGGTCTACATTGTTGTAGTAGTGTAACTGAAATAGAAACAGGAAACACCATTTGCCCTTTAAGTCCAGAAAGCATGGATAATAACTCCTTGTAACTAAGATGAGAAATAGACTCATACAGAGTGAGATTCCAAAGCAAGAAGCTGAATGGGAAAGGAGCTGCCATGGCATGGGTTCTCAAACACCTTTTTATACTGCTACAAAGCTTGACATATTTTCATAGTAAAAGAACTTGGAATAGAGCATTTCAGGCTCTAATAGAACCCTGATTTTTCCTCTATCAGTTTCAGAAATGAAAGTGTCTTCTAGTAGACACTTTGTCTACTAGACAAGTTGTTATATACATACATTGGTGTCACACACATATTACATACATACATAAGCTGTTGTTACATACATACATACATACATACATACATACATACATACATACATACATGGGGAGGTGGGAGAAAAGGGAAGATTCAAATGAAGGGCTCCCATGTATGTATGTATGTATGTATGTATGTATGTATGTATGTATTCCTAAATATATAAATAGTTGGAGTTAGTGAAGTCATTAATTATGGAGAAAAACTTAAAATCACCATTTTACTAAATTAGTGTAGTCCCTAACTTCACTCTAAATATTTGCACTTATATTCACAGATTAATGTATTCCTCACCCTTCATCAAGGAAACTCCTCATTGCAACAAATCAAGACCAGGAAGCCAAAACCAATCAAACAGCATACATGTACCATAAGTCCCAACAGATACATCTAAAATACAGCCTCCATTCCCAAGGCTCAGGGATCATTGTGGAAGAGGAAGCAGAAAGATTATAAGAGCCATAGAATAGGTATGATGTGAGATTATATCTCCTAGGATTGTTGAAAGATTTTTTTTTTAATTTTTAGGTTAAAAAAAAAAAAGCAAGTTGGGAATGTTTGCTTTTCTATACATTGACTATTCCTAGTTGTGTGATAGCAAATAATGGTCTCTTCCATGTATGACTAATTCATCAGGTTTGTGGTCAGGTTGTATTTTGATGATGGCCCTAAAAGAGGAAAACTTAAGTTTGGTCTGATAAAACTCTTTTTTTTTTTTTTTTTCAGAAACTTTGGCTCTTCCCACTGGGGAGTCCACTATCTGAACAGAATGAACTATTATTCCTTCCATCTACATTGTAGTTCATCTTATTCAAACAGGTTCTAGCCTTACATTTCCTGTTCAGCCATTTGATCTAGCCCAGTGAAAGCCCTAGTCATTGAAGGCTAGTGCTCTTCTCTGGTAAAAATGGGCTCTTCTTTACCACTCATATTCAGCCTTTCTGTTCCTGGGAAGCCCTCTCCTCAGGTTTGGATAAATCTCTCTGATTCCTTATCTTTCAGATATCCTCAGAGCAGGCCTTTTGATGGAAACAAACAAAAATGAAGAAGTCCAAGGAATGATATGTCATGGAGCAGTATTACAAAGGTCACTGAATTCTCCAGGTCTCAAAGCCTTAGCTCCTAGTTCCAATTTCTTTGGCAAGAAGGATGCTTAGACCACTTATTGAGCTCTTACTCTCATACTGTCTTGCCTCTCTGTTCCTTCCCCTCTTCCTCTGCTCTCTCTCCATGTGCTCATGGCCAACCTGTTCTCTCTCTCTCTCTCTCTCTCTCTCTCTCTCTCTCTCTCTCTCTCTCTCTCTCTCTCTCTCTCTCTCATCCCTTCCCAACTCCTCTTCCCATACCTTAAGTAAACTCTATTCTATACTATACCCATCATGTGACTGGTACCTAGGGGGAAAGGATGCACACACACACACACACACACATATATACACACACACTTCTAGTCTCCTCTATAGTGCTTAAAGGTGTTAAAGATGTACTTAGATCATCAAATATTTTATTTTCCTTTATGTAGACCTGGCTATGCAGCAGAGGCTGGTCTCTAGCAGTGAATAAGCATATATTGAAGTGTTTAGCAGTCTTGGTTTAACTGGTAATTGGGCAAGGTGGCACTGTCCATAGGGCAGAAGTGTTCTTTGGGCAGTTGCTGAGGGCTGCATTTTTCTAGAGCTATATCTGAGAAGATAGACACCACTCACTCAAGGAAGTTCAAACATGGTAACTTGAACTGCAATGAAAAAATGCTATATGGCAAGTTGTTTGAATAACATAAATATATTTCCTTATAGTTCTAGAGAGTGAAGCCAAAGACTATGTCAGAGAAGGGGCTTTTGCATTGCTAGATTAATGGTATTAATCTCTTCATGAAGGCCCATTATCATGACCTCACCTCAACCCAATTTTCACCTAAAACTCTCATTTCCAGAAACTGATGGTCCACATTGAAGAAGCTATACAAGTGACATGTATGCAGTGTATATTATGTGGTGAACTGTGATTTCTTCATGGGCTATGGAGGCGCCATGAGATCTTGAAATGCTGGTTGGCAGCAGCAAAGAGCCTGGGCATCTAATTAATCCCATGAGTGATCAGCAGCTGACACTCTACATTGTACTGTGATGTTAAGTTATTGTGGGAAATAGGTTAGGTATATTTCATTTATTTTCAAAATACATTTTCAATTTATAGCAAGTTTATTGAGTCATAACCCTAAAGTAACTTGAGATAATCTCTATCTCCATATTAAGAGTTGGGGAATCCTCATATGAATTGGAGAGGCATAGTTCAGGTCTTCATATATCATGACTAAGAGACCTAAAGCCATTTCTACACCTAGATTTGATTAATAAAGAAGCCAGACCTAATGCCCCTTTGCTGATTATTGTTTGTCTCTAAATCAGTCTCTAACTCTGGCAAGAAATAAGCCATTATTTATTGAAGACTCTCAAATCCCAACTGAGCTCAGAAATTTCTAGAATTATAGAAAGGTATGGAAGGGACAGATGTATAGAATGAATATAAAAACTTTTTCAAAGAAATGGGTCATAACTTTCTGGGTTGTGTTCTGAAATGCTACAAATAATGATTAACTACTTTTTAGACCACTGAGCAAAGAGTTGCAGTCTTATAGGTACCTATTTCCAGATGCAGGCACCATGGTTTACTAGCTTTTTCATGATATCTTCAGAGGTTTCACTGGTGAAATGATTCCATAGTCAGAGAGAGTGAGGATTAGTTTGCTCTCAGATTCCTCTCGAGGTCACTGTGCGCAGTGCTGTGAAACATTATGCTTGTGTAACTGTGGGCTTCTGACTCTTGCTCTGTCTTGTTATCTATCACTCTGTCTGAGCCGTCTTATAGCTGACTCAGATTTCTGTTTAAATCCCCCTTGCTCAGTGAAATGAGTATGCTTTTTTATTTTTACTATTTTTATTTCTTTTATTTTTTGAGACAATGTAACTACATCATTTCTCCCTTCCCTTTCTCCCTCCAAGCCCTCCTCTCTTTCATATTTATGGCCCTCTTTGTCATTAATTGTTGTTATATACATTTATGTATGTAGATGTACATCCAAAAGCATATATACATATATGTATGTAGACGTACATAAAAGCAAGTTACTCAAACTGTGTCCAGCTTTTTCTCCCAGTAGCAAGCTCATTATTCTAGTGTTTTAAAATACAGTACAGAAGGTTATGTTTCTTTGAAAAATATATGTACCCCACACCTTCCTTTCTTCTCTAAGTTATCATCTTTCAGAGGAGGTAAAATAACAAGTCAATGTATTGTGTCTTGAGGGCCTTCGTCTTCACACTTTGAATACCGGAAACATATATCAAGCTGCTTAAGGTTACATTCGTTTTACTCACACATCCTGGAAGAAGGAGGTCCTAACTGTTGGGTTTGATACACCTTGGCAGGCAGTCAGTCACTACAGGAAGCTGTCTTCCAGCCAGATCAGAATGTTCATCATGCAGTACACACCCCCATTCATCATATCCCCATGCATCTCAGCAGACTCCCAGACCATCTTGCACATCTTTGTCTCCTGGACCAGTAATTGCAGGACTCCTCCTGGCTCTTTACTGTTCTCTAAGCATGAGTGAGGACCCAACACAATCTCAGACCTGCCAGTGCCCTGGTTTAAAAGCCTCCATCTACCCAATCCCAGACCTTGCTCTTCTCCACTGCATTCTTCTGACCAGTTCAGGGACACTGTCTCTCCTGAATCACTTCCCTTGCCCTCTTTTTTGACTGATTATCATAAAGGGCTTATACCTCCCACCCACCCAGACAGGGGCAACTTTATCTTCACTAATAAGAAGCAGCACAAAGAACTTGAAAGTCCTTTCATCTTTATCCCAGTAGGCTACCAGTTAACAGCTTATAGAACTAATTGGCAAGTGCTATCAGGCAGAAATAAAAGCATAACTCATTCCACTGGAGCTCTATCTGTACTATCCAAGCAGAAAGATAAATGGTAAAGTTTTTGTGGTGCCAGTTGAAATTCCATTGCTCCTAGCTGCAATGCTCCAGTCAGGCAAGTATTGACTAGTCATCTTTTCCATCTGTGGGACCCTAGCAGGGTAAAAACACACAGGTACATAAATTTGAGATCACTTGACCAGGCCCCAGCTACTGCCTCCTGGCTATCCCTTCATCTATTAATCCACTGACATTCTAGCTCCAAAGACCCATTTAATAACCTCAATTCTATCATAACTTTTATATATCAGTGGAATGTGAACCGGTACAGAGGTTCATAAAGTACAATTCCCTGTGTTCACTTGAAATGGCAATCTAACTTTTTAAAATTTGAATCTGCATGGTTTGAAGACTATGATACTCTAAAGATGATTCTTTCTGCCATGATTCTAAGAGGGATACCTCTAAATCATATAAACATTCATCATGAAATAAATTTTTTAAGATCTTTTTTACTGTTCTATGTTTATGAGTGTTTTTTCTGAATGTTTATAAATGCACTGCCTGTATGTTCAGTGCCCAGAGAGGCCAAAAAGGACACGGATTCTCTGAAATTGTAGTTACAGTTAATTGCAAGCTGTCCTGTAGGTGCTAGGAACCAAACCAAAGTCCTCTGCAAGAGCAGCAAGTGCTCTTATCCACTGAACCATTAAATGAAAATTTAATGCTACCACAACAACATCTTGAAATTATAAGACAATGTTATGATGACATTACTACTGTGACTCACTAGGAGAGCAGGATACCTTTAGAAAATAGCTTATCATGAGACTGGAGTGATGGTTCAGATGTTAAGAGCACTGGCTGCTCTTCCAGAGAACCCAGGTTCAAATCTCAGCACCCACATGGAAGTTTACAGTTGTCTGTAACTCCAGTCTCAGGTGATCTAACATCATCTTCTGGCCTCCACAGGTACTAGACACACATATGGTACATAGACATGCATGTAGACAAAACACCCAAGCACACAAAATAAATAATTTTACGTTTAAAATAGCTTATCACATAATTATTGTTAAGACAATTTTTCATATATGAAAATTGATCACAGACGACCTTGATTCTTCAAAAAGTAAAATTGTAATTGCCTTACAAAGTTACACATAGCAAGGTGTAGCAGAGGTTTCTCTAGAAGTAACCAATATATACTTTGCCAATCATCCTGAGGCAGTATTAATCTAGGGTCAGAAAATGGAGTTGGAAAGAATGAAGCCATGTAGATAGGCAGCTGGTTGAGGTGGATGGTCCTTCATGTCTTTTCAACAGAGAATCTGGAAGAGTGGCCACATTTACATATACATGAGGAAAGTGGGGTAGCCGCATCAGCACCAGCATTAGTGGATGTCCAACCTTAGACAAAAGTTTGATGCAGAGGCAGCTGTTTGACATGAGAATCACCACCAGGGGAGACAGCAAAACCACAGAAGTAAGACTGAATAAAAACCCAGAGAGGTCTTTATTTTCATGTTGGGGCCCTACATTTATGTGCATGGCTTGAATTGACTATACATCAAAACTATTTGGAAAATTAAAAATTGTTTCTTTACTGACCATGCAGGGACTTTTTTTCTTATCACTATTCTCTTTTAACCCCCACTATAAAATGACATTTTAATTTTTATTTCATATTTATGTTATGTAAGATACTGTGAGGAATCCGGAGATGGTTTATAGCTTAGCCCAGAACACACACAAATCACATGGAAATGTTGTCATTTTATGTAAGGAGCTTAAGCACCTGTAGACTGTGGTATGTGTGTGAGTTCTAGAAACTAAACTTCTTTTTTTTTCCAGATTTTTAAAATTTTATTTATTTTTTTTCCAATTTTTATTAGCTATTTTCTTCATTTACATTTCAAATGTTATCCTGAAAGTCCCCTAAACCCTCCCCCATCCGCCACCCTGCTCCCCTACCCACCCACTCCCACATCTTGGCCCTGGAGTTCCCCTATACTGGGGCATATGAAGTTTGCATGACCAAGGGGCCTCTCTTCCCAATGATGGCCAACTAGGCCATCTTCTGCTATATATACAGCTAGAGACATGAGCTCTGGGAGTACTAGTTAGTTCATATTGTTCTTCCACCTATAGGGTTGGAGACCCCTTAAGCTCTGTGGGTACTTTCTCTAGCTACTCCCTTGGGAACCCTGTGTTCCATCTAATAGCTGACTGTGAGCATCCACTTCTGTGTTTGCCAGGCACTGGTATAGCCTCACACGACACAGCTATTTCAGGGCCCTTTCAGCAATATCTTGCTGGCATATACAATAGTGTCTGCATTAGGCGGCTGATTATTGGATGGATCCCCGGCTGCAGCAGTCACTGGTTGGTCCATTCTTTTGTTTCAGCTCCACACTCGATCTCTGTAACTCCTTCAATGTGTGCTTTGTTCCTAATTCTAAGGGCGAAGTGTCCACACTTTGATCTTCATTCTTCTTGAGTTTCATGTGTTTAGCAAATTGTATCTTGGGTAATCTAGGTTTCTGGGCTAATATCCACTTATCAGTGAGTACATGTTATGTGAGTTCTTTTGTGATAGGGTTACCTCACTCAGGATGATGCCCTCCAGATCCATCCATTTTCCTAGGAATTTCATGAATTCATTGTTTTTAACAGCTGAGTAGTACTCCATTGTGTAAATGTACCATAATTTCTGTATCCATTCCTCTGTTGAGGGACACCTGGGTTCTTTCCAGCTTCTGGCTATTATAAATAAGGCTGCTATGAACATAGTTTAGCACATGTCCTTATTACCAGTTGGAACATTTCTGGATATAAGCCCAGGAGAGGTATTGCAGGATCCTCTGGTAGTACTATGTCCAATTTTCTGAGGAACCGCCAGACTGATTTCCAGAGTGGCTGTACAAGCTTGCAGTCTCACCAACAATGGAGTAGTGTTCCTCTTTCTCCACATCCATGCCAGCATCTGTTTCACCTGAATTTTTGATCTTAGCCATTCTGACTGGTGTGAGGTGGAATCTCAGGGTTGTTTTGATTTGCATTTCCCTGATGATTAAGGATGTTGAACATTTTTTTCATGTGCTTCTCAGCCATTCAGTATTCCTCAGTTGAGAATTCTTTGTTTAGCTCAGTGCCCCATTTTTAATAGGGTTATTTGATTTTCTAGTGTCCCCCTTCTTGAGTTCTTTGTATATATTGGATATTAGTCCCCTATCTGATTTAGGATTGGTAAAGATCCTTTCCCAATCTGTTGGTGGTCTTTTTGTCTTATTGACAATATCTTTTGCCTTACAGAAGCTTTGCAACTTTATGAGGTCCCATTTGTCAATTCTTGATCTTACAGCACAAGCCTTTGCTGTTTTGTTCAGGAATTTTTCCCCAGTGCCCATATCTTCGAGGCTTTTCCGAACTTTCTCCTCTATAAGTTTCAGTGTCTCTGGTTTTATGTGGAGTTCCTTAAACCATTTAGACTTGACCTTAGTACAAGGAGATAAGAATAGATCAATTCTCATTCTTTTACATGATAACCACCAGTTGTGCCAGCACCATTTGTTAAAAATGCTGTCTTTTTTCCACTGGATGGTTTTAGCTCCCTTGTAGAAGATCAGGTGACCATAAGTGTGTGGATTCATTTCTGGGTTTTCAATCCTATTCCATTGATCTACCTGTCTGTCGCTATATCAGTACCATGCAGTTTTTATTAAGATTGCTCTGTAGTACAGCTTGAGGTCAGGCATGGTGATTCCACCAGAGGTTCTTTTATTGTTGAGAAGAGTTTTTGCTATCCTAGATTTTTTGTTATTCCAGATGAACTTGCAAATTACCCTTTCTAACTCTGTAAAGAATTGAGTTGGAATTTTGATGGGGATTGCATTGAATCTGTAGATAGCTTTAGGCAATATAGCCTTTTTTTACTATATTGGCCCTGCCAATCCAAGAGCATGGGAGATCTTTCCATCTTCTGAGATCTTCTTCAATTTCTTTCTTCATAGATTTGAAGTTCTTATCATATAGATCTTTCACTTCCTTAGTTAGAGTCACACCAAGATATTTTATATTGTTTGTGACTATCGTGAAGGGTGTTGTTTCCCTAATTTCTTTCTCAGCCCATTTATCCTTTGTGTAGAGAAAGGCCATTGATTTGTTTGAGTTAATTTTATATCCAGCTACTTCACTGAAGCTGTTTATCAGGTTTAGGAGTTCTCTGGTGGAGTTTTTAAGGTCACTTATATATACTATCATATCATCTGCAAATAGTGATATTTTGACTTCTTCCTTTCCAATTTGTATCCCCTTGACCTCCTTTTGTTGTCGAATTGCTCTGGCTAGGACTTCAAGTACTATATTGAATAGGTAGGGAGAAAGTGGGCAGCCTTGTCTAGTCCCTGATTTTAGTGGGATTGCTTCCAGCTCCTCTCTATTTAGTTTGATGTTGGCTACTGGTTTGCTGTAGATTGCTTTTATTATGTATGAGCACTACAATAACACAGAACGAAAGCTTAGAAATTACTACTGGGGGCCCTTTTGATGTTAGCAGGATAATTGGTGTTTATTTCATACCAATACTTTAAAGTTGTATCAGCAAGGTGTCAGAGGATGGCTTTCAAAGAGGAACACAGTTCTGGGGCTGAAAACATGTGGATATATAGGGCATTCCCTAGGATAAAACATCTACAGAAATCCCTGAAATTGAGATAAAAGATCACAGCATCCAGCAGGAGCCCATATATTAAAACACACTCTACACACACACACACACACACACACACACACACACACACACACACGAAGAATAGTCTCATATGTTAGGAGTATCATTATGGCCAAGCTTTGTGGGCACCAATAGAGATCCTTATATGAAGTCATGTTTTTCTAACATACTCTGGTGTGAAATTTGTCACATGGAACCTTGCTTCAGGTTTTTCTTCTCAGATATGGAGCTGGGACACCCCAGCCTGCTTATGTACTGTTGGCAGCAGAAGGGCTGTCCCTGCTAAAGCCAACTATACAATGACTGGGAAGATAGCTAATTCTTTAAACATGTAGACATCAGTGCAAGTCTATGAAGATTACAAAGAATTAGAGGTATTTGGCACTATGAAAGAAACAAACTTGAACACTAGTAAACCAACTGCAAAAATGGAAATCTGTAAATTGACAAATAAAGAATCCAAAATAAGCTCTTAAGCTCTCGCCTTTCTTACTCTCATCTCTAACCCTCCTTCTCTCTTTCCCTTCCCCCCTCTCTCCATATGGCTATAGCCAGCCACTCTCTTTTGTCTTTTCTCTTTCTCTCTGCCTTTCTACAATAAAGCTCTAAAATAATTTTTAAAAAGAAGTCAAAATAATATTTTTTTATTATTTTTTTTCTCTTTATTAGATATTTTCTTCATTTACATTTCACATGTTATCCAGAAATTTTCCCTTACCCTCCCGCGTCCCCGCCCTGCTCCCCTACCCACCCCCTCCCACGTAATGGCCCTGGCATTCCCCTGTTCTGGGGCATATAGAGTCTGTATGACCAAAGGGCCTCTCCTCCCAATGATGGCCAACT
>LR752423.1:21894-38054 GCA_902729485.2 Mus minutoides | reverse complement strand
CTGCAACTGGCCACTGGACCCTCTGCGATTTCAAGGCCCCTGGTGCGCTCCACTCACTTTTAACCCCGAAGTGTGCCTAATGTCCTGGGGTTTGGAGAGAGCGCTGGCGCCCTATCCTTTGCATTCAGAGAGGGATGATGGCGGGCGGGCGGTGGGGGAGGTCCTCCAAAATAATATTTTTAATTATTTATTTGCAGCCCAAATTTTGCCCTCTCCTGGTCTCCACTCTCAGAGTTCCTCCCTCGTGTCCCCTCCCTGTTGCCTCTGAGATGGCAGCCCCCTCCCACCCAAGTATACAGAAACTTGTTTCTGTATCAGATTAGGCACACCCTCTCCCACTGAGGCCAAACACAGCAGCCCTCTGCTACATACGTGTTGGGGGCCTCAGACCAGTCTGTGTATGCTCTTTAGTCGGTGGCTTAGTGTCTGGGAACTCCTAGGGATCCTGGTTAGTTGACACTGTTGGTCTTCCTGCAGAGTTGCCATCTTCTTTAGATCCTTCAACCCTTCCCCTAACTCTTGTATAGAGGCCCCTGACCTCCATCCAATGTTTGTCTATGGGTATCTTCATCTGTCTCAGCCAGCTGCTGTTTCGATCCTCTCAGAGGGCTGCTATGCTAGGCTCCTATCTGCAAGAGTAACAGCTTCACTATTAGTGTGAGGGATTACTACCTGCTTATGGGATGGGACTCAAAATGGGGTTGTCACTAGTCAGCCATTCCTTCACTCTCTGCTCCATCTCTGTCCTGCATTTCTTTTAGACAGGACCACTTTGGGGTCAAAAGTTGCTCAGGTGAGTTGGTGTTTCCATCCCTCCATTGGGGATCCTGTCTGGGTACTGGAGGTAGTCTCTTCAGGTTCCATATCCCAACCATTGGGTATTTCTGCTAAGGTCACCTACATTGAATCCTGGGAGCCTCCTTCATCCCAGATCTCTGGGACTTCTTTAAAAAAAAAATCCTCCCATCCTCCACTCCTGGCAGCTGCATAATTCCACGTATTCTCCTGGCCCTCTGTGACTCTCTCCTGTCCCTCTTCATGCCTGAACCTGTGCCCCTATTCCCCTAGGCCTCCCCTCACCCACTCTACCTCCCATGGTTATTTTGTTCCTCCTGCTAAGTGGAATTTAAGCATCCTCACTTGGACTTTCCTTCTTGCTTAACTGTTTTGGGCTTGTGGGATATATCATAGATATTCTGTATTTTATGGCTAATATCCACTTATCAGTGAGTACATAGTATGTGTGTCCTTTGGTGACTGGGTTATCTCACTAAGGATGATATTTTCTAGTTCCACCTATTTGCCTGCAAAATTCATGGTGTCCTTGTTTTCAATAGCTGAATAGTTTTCCACTGTGTAAATGCACTACATTTTCTGCATCCATCCTTTGGCTGATGGCCATCTGTGTTGCTTCCAGTTTCTGGCTATTGTGAATAAAGCTGCTGTGAATATAGTGGAGCATGTGTCCTTGTGGCATGGTGGAGCATCTTTTAGCTATGTGCCCAGAAGTGGTATAGCTAGGTCTTCATCTTCAACAAATGGTGCTGGTCTACCTATATGTCTGCATGTAGAAGAATGCAAATGGATTAATATTTATCAACTGGCACAAAACTTAAGTCCAAATATATCAAAGACCTCAATGCAAAACCAGACACATGGAACCTAATAGAAGAGAAAGTGGGGAACAGACTTGAACACATAGCACAGGAGAAAATTTACTGAACAGAACACCAATAGTATAGGCTCTAAAATTAAGAATTAATAAATAGGACCTTGTGAAACTGAAAAGCTTCTGTAACTCAAAAGATATTATCAATAGGACAAAACAGCAGCCTACAGATTGGGAAAAGATCTTTACTAACCCTTCATACAACAGAGGCCTAATATCCAAAAGACATAAAGAACTCAAGAAGTTTGACTAAAAAAAAAAAAAGACAATTAAAATAATGGTGTACAGAACTAAATATAGAATTCTTAACAGAAGAATCTCAAAGAAGTACTTAAAGAAATTTTCAACACCCTTAGTCATCAGGGAAATGTAAATCAAAATGACTCTGAGATTCTACCTTACACCAATCAAAATAGCTAAGATCAAAAACTCAAGTGACAGCACATGCTGGTGAGGATGTGGTAAAAGGGGAACAATCCTCTACTGTTGGTGGGACTACAAACTGGTATAATAACTCTGGAAATCAATCTGATAATTTCTCAGAAAATTGGAAAAAGTTCACAATAATATTCTTAAAGAAGCTCACTAACTACAAGATAATGCAAATTGACAACTACATGATATCAGGACAACAAGTTACAGTTCTGATCTTTTCTTTGTTTTCTATCTCTTTGTTGCATGTCTTATTTTATTTATTGTTTTCCTTATACAATATGTACTCTTATAATCTCAAAAGCAAAATTAAGAAGTAAAATCTTATTTAAAGAAAATTTGATAAAATGTCCTAAATCTAAAGAAAGAAATGTCATCTACATCGTATCCCCAACAAGTCTCAGGGCATATCATAGAATAGGGGTTGGAAAAAACATGTGCTACAATGATGGGAGGAGTATTGTGGCATGCTGTCCTCAGGATGTTACATGGCTGTTGTAAACATGGAGTCACAGCAGCTCTGGTTACCTATACAAAATCTTCACAAAAATCCAGCTAGTTAAAACATTATTTCCACTTCAAATACTAGAAAACCCAGAATAAAGCCATCTATAGCCATCATTCAATCTTTTGACCATTGTATAAAGAATATAATGAGGAAATGTTAGTCTTTTCAGTAAATAGTGTTAGAAGCTTGGATATCTACAGTGAAGGACAAAAGCAGATCCTTGAATCACACTGTACACAAAGTTCAGAGTAAAACAGAGGAGCTCTTAAAAAAAATACCCAAAATAATAATGAATGCATACACATACACAAAAAGAGAGAGAGAAAGAGAGAGATGCACAAGAAAGAAAGAAAGAAAGAAAGAAAGAAAGAAAGAAAGAAAGAAAGAAAGAAAGAAAGAAAGGAGAAAGAAAGGAGGGAGGGAGGGAGGGAGGAAGGAAGGAAGGAAGGAAGGAAGGAAGGAAGGAAGGAAGGGAGAGAGAAGGTGAGGGGGGAAGGAGACAGGAAGGGAGGGAGGAATGGCAGCAGCAGGGATGAAATTTTTTAAATGGGAAAGAGAACAACCAAATGGACATTTCTCCAATGATACACAAATAGCCATCCATCTGGCATTGGTATTTGGTGAGGTATACAGCATCACTAACCATCAGGGAAAAGAAGAAATAGCAAGTGCCAGTACAGATATGGAGGAAACGCACCTGTTTTGCTTTTTAAGAAGAATTGCTGCAAATTTCTGTCCTGTGAACATGATGGGTATATTTACCCACAGACTTTCAGCAATTATGGTTGCCTGCACAAGACCTGTACAAGATCAAACCAGTTTATACCCATCATGGATTACAGAAGTGCTCACAAGGCCCCATTCCTAGCTGAAGAGCTACAAGTAGCCAAAGGCTGCAAGGAGAAAAAGTCAATTTTCTTTGGGGATGTTTCCCCTAGTAGGGTCTATGCCCCAGTGGACAGCCCTGTATGACCAACACTAATTGGACTATGAGTTGCTCTGAGGTTGGGATGGTGACTTGGAAAGAGTTAAAGGTGGGGAGTGAGGAGTAAATAGGAGCAAAACCCATGTGTGCATGTGTCTGTGTAAAAACAATGAAGAAGTCAAGCATTTGAAAGTGAGTGAGGAAGGGATGGAACAATTTGGGTAGAGAGAGGAAAGGATGGAAAAAATATAAATATAGAAGTCATGCATGAAATTCTCTAAACAAAACATTTTCATTTTAAAATGTGTTGTATTCATGTAAGAACTACTCAGAGAATGTATAAATAAAATTAACTTATTTTAAAGTTTGTAAATTGATGCCACTATTGTATAAAAACAGCATGGAACAACTGAAGCAGGGAGCTATCTGTGACTTTGTTGCTTACCTGTGGATCCTGTTTCCTCATTGGTCCACTTGTCTGTCCTCAGTGGAAAAGGAAATACCTAGTCCATCAGTGACTTGATGTGTCAGGATAGGGTGATACCCAGGTGGAGGCATTCCCCTTCTCAAAGAAGAAGAAGGAGGAAGAGGAGGAGGAGGAGAGGAAGGAGGAGGGGAAGAGGAAGAGGAAACAGAAGGAGGAGGAGAAGAAAGAGAAGGAGGAGGAGAAGGAGGAGGAGAAGGAGAAGGAGGAGGAGGAGGAGAAGGAGAAGAAGAAGAAGAAGAAGAAGAAGAAGAAGAAGAAGAAGAAGAAGAAGAAGAAGAAGAAGAAGAAGAAGAAGAAGAAGAAGAAGAAGAAGAAGAAAGTGGCAAATCGGGAAATCAGGGAGGGGCTGGAAGCTAGGAGGAGGTGAGGGTTAAAATTGTAAAGTGAATAAATAAATAAATAAATAAATAAATAAATAAATAAATAAATGTTTTTCAAAATATAAAAAAATATCAGGTTATCCAGCAATCAGAGGGTACAGAAAGAGACTGAACTTGGCATTTAGAGAACACTTTTCTCACATGAGCTGGTTACATGAATGTGGCCTTACTGTCCATAGACAGATGGATTGATATGCTTTAAACACATGGTGTAATATCTTTTGGCTTTCGAAGGAGGCAAGCCTATCATTTTTAACAACCTACATGATATTAAGCTAAGTGAAATGAGTCAGACACAGGATGAATGCTACATGATAACAGTTACATGATAAATCCAAAAAAGCAAAGCTTACAGAAGAAGAGTGGAATGACTCTCAATACTGCTGCAAGGGGATACGGGGGACATTATCCTAGAAATAAGGAGTTTTGTCTGTACAAAATGAATATGAAATCAAAATGCTATATAGCACAGTGTCTAGTTACCAACATACTGTATGAATAAAATGATAGGTCTATTATGATAGATCTTATATTAAATGTTCTCATTAAAAGTTAAGATTTTGGAGATAATGGGTCTTTGCCATAGTTTGATGATGGTGTCACAGATATAATAAACCTCCAAGCTTTTCAAGTTTTATAAGATTAATTATGTGTACTTTCCTTTATGTCAACAAATGATAGATGACAAATAAACGATAGATGGCAGACAGATGGATGATAGTATATTTTATACAGATACAAATACCAAAACAGTTAAAAACTATTGTTTTATAAAGAAGCATACAACCAGGTTGTTGTTATCAGCAAACAAGTCTCTCTCACTCTTGCTCTCGCTCTCTCTCACTCTTTCTTGCTCTTGCTCTCAGCCTCTCATATTCTCACTCTCCTCACTCCTTGCCTCCTGTGAAAAATCTTAGAATTATACTCTGAGATTAGACAAAAGTCCTTCCTCTGTTATTGAAATTTCCTTCTAATGAAATCCCAAAACTCCAAACTTCAGACAAATTAAGTACTTTCTCTGCTCCTAGCTCAACCTTCAGAGGATCACTCAGCATTTAGAGGATGGTCAGGTCAACACATCTCACCTACCTGGGATGACAGGGTCAAATGGTGTGTGGGGAGTTGAGAAGAGGGTATATATAAGGAAAGAGAATAGAACTTTGGGAATATCCCTATCCCCCGAGCTCTGCTGATGAATTGAAGTGTGTCCCTGCACTACCTAGTTTTAGAGGTCCTGGCCATTTTCGGAGCAGTTCTCATTGATTTGGGGCCAGCTCGACAAGCTTTGACCCTAGCTCATCTTTAAAAATGTTTAAATGTGAGTCATTCATTCCTCAACTCCAAGGATTTCATGTCAAGTACAAATGTTATCTTGCAGCTCTCTTTGCTTGGCTGGGATTGTAGGGGTAAACATTTGCCTGTGCTTTGATGGAAAAGGAAGACAGCTTCCTGGTAAATCTCTCTCTGAATAGCCCTCTCTCTTTTATCCCACCTACCTCCCGTATCCTGAGGTTGAAATGGTGTTGGGCTAGAGCAAGCAGAAATGTGTTTGCATCCCTAAAGCATGTGGCAGTATCAAGGACTATTGTTCTAGACCTTGTAGGTCTCTGTGAAATAGGACACATTCCATACTCTTTGCCCTAAACTTTAGAATAAATTATTGTTGCATCATTTTAATGTCACATATGTACTTTTAAACCTTCCTAACATCTTACACAACTCGGTTTGGAAAACATGGATTCTGAAATTTGTGGCTGTAATGCTGACATGTATTCCCAGCAGAAGGGTTTGCCTGAATCATTCAGATTTACTGGAAACAGCAAAGCACAATTATACAACAATCACTCTAATAATGTCGGAGAATAGGGAATATTTATGGTATATGTTTCCTGTTTATAGAAATTATCAAGGACTCCAATCTCACCATTAGGAAACTAGTTAGCTTACTCATCATCTCTGTATACTCAGACTCAGCTAATCTTCACAAAGCATCTAAGGGGGTCAGAAAAGGTGTCTCTCTTGGAATGAAATGAAAAAATTCTCACCCTGGTCAGGTGAGTCTATACCATCGCAAAGCACTGTCTAAACCTGAACCCCAGCTCACCCTTCATCCAGGTGCCCTGAGCAGTTACAATCTGAAAATTGTAAATGGTGATCTCAAACCTACTTTATTTACCTTAAATAATGTTAATGATATTTTCTCCATGCATGTGACATATGGTCTATATATAAATATAAAGTATTTCTCAATAAAGGGGGACTCATTTTTCTACTTCTCAAAGGCATTTATTGCTCTAGTTCCTGGGCATAGTTTAAGCAATTTTGATCATATCATATAAACAGTCAATCAATCTCCTCTTTACATAGGGATATAACATAAGGTCTTTCCATATTCTTTGGGCATCTTTATCAATACTATGTCATAGGGCTCATCCA
Organism: Mus minutoides; assembly: GCA_902729485.2. NCBI lineage: Eukaryota > Metazoa > Chordata > Mammalia > Rodentia > Muridae > Mus > Mus minutoides. The sequence goes on along the minus strand of LR752423.1, from coordinate 31,217 downwards.
TAAGTATTACCCAGAAAAAAAGATCACCAGATATTAGGGGATGCCCACTGAAAATGATAACTCTAGAGGCTATCTTCCTGGAAAAGGATTATGAGAAAGAAAATACACAGATGGAAGCTTTGAATTTTATATTTTGGCATGTATTTTCTGAGGCAGAGTTCAAGTCCTAAAGGGAATGAGGAATCAAGTTCTCAACATGGTCCAGTGCTTCCTCCCAGAAGAAAGCTGGATCAAAAAGCTCCCTGCCAGACCAATTGCTGCCAGCGTCTCAAAGCCAAGGACAGCAACTTATTCAAATATTTTGCTTTAAAGTCAACTGAAAGTCAAGCTTTAAAAATAGCATGAGGCATTTTGCAAACCTAATTAGGCTCCTCTGAGATGCTCAGGGGCACACCGAGTACCATGAGCCAGATTTGGGCAGACGGGAAGTAGGAGCGGGAGTAAAATAATCCACCTGTGAAGTTCCAAGCAGTAGAAAGCTGAGTTTTGATGGGTCTCAGTGGGACAAGGGATAGTCTTCTGACTACCAACTCACTAGCCTGAAGGAAAGCAGAGGTGAGGCTCAGGGACAGCCCTTGGCAAGAGATGTGACCTGCAGAAAGTGTGTGCTGCACTCTGCCTCTGTTAGTCTCCACACTTTAGCAAAAATAAAAATAAAAAAAGGCAGTATCTTTTGCTTCTTACTGCTTCTTTTTTATCAGAGGCGAGACTCAGGAGAACCTCAGCAATGTTACTACAAGTCTGTGTTATTGAATGAATTCTAGCCAGATGCGGAAATCCTTCTGGAAAGAGACTGCCTTGCAGTGACTCTTCCTCTAGCAGTCTTTGTTTTCTATTTCAGTGTTTCTCAGTTCTTCATTCTGAAAAAGCTCTGCAGCAGATTTCACAGCACATACATTCAACACTTTTATACAATGTCCTTTAAGAGATGCAAGACAAGAGACTAGGAAGATATGAGTGTTTGCACAAACATGAAGATTTGAGTTTGAATCTCTGTTCGCCACATAAAAAGCCATATATTGATGTATATGTCTGTAATCCTAGAATTGAAAGTCAGAGACTGGTGGATAATAGCTTGTTGGCCAGCCTGCACCATTGAAATTTCAAGCTTAGCTTCAAGTTCAGTGACAGATCTTGTGTCAAGGGAATAAAGCAGAGAGCAATAAAGAAGACATCCTGTATCCTACTCTGACTTCTGCATACAGTCATACATCACCACATTCATGTGCATATACCACAACCACCACACATACACATACTACACAAGATTAATTTTATAGTAAAATGTGTTAAATGATTTGGCACCATAACTTAGCATATATATTTCCTAAGTGGAAAAGGAAACCAAACATCATAAAACTTCCTACTGAATCACAACAACTAAATCACATGTGTTATAGCATGACAAACATGGAGTAAAGAAATGACTATCTGTAAATATGTGGAAAGGGTTAAAGGAATACACAATCAACAGCAATACAACTCGGGGCTGTTAGATGAAAAGCAATGGGTTTTCTCTGGAAGTAGTGAGAGGTGTGGCTAGTTAGAGCGAGATGTTCCCATTGGAGACATTTATTAAGAGAAAGCAGCCATTGACAGACTATGACCTCAAAGAAAAACAGGATGCTAAATAGGCAAGGATGATAAGCACTCCAGCTCTCTCACCTCCTACCTTCCAGTCTCCTGTCAATAACTTCCATTGACTGAACCCAAATGAATTCAACAAGCCCTAGAAGTTAACATCACGGTCCACAGAAGAACGATGGAAGAGAGTGAGGAGTGTATCTGATAAAACAAATCAAGAAAGTACAATCCATTTACCCACCATCCCCACCTTATCTCTACTTCATTTGGTTTTTACATTCTTGTGATTGAGATGGAAAACCTGTGTTCTTACCTGGCATAAGAAGCCAAATTCCATAAGCTATTATAGAGCCAGTGACAATGCCCATTCAGTCATATTCCCACCTTAAAACTAAAATATAATTCCAACAGTATTCTTCTATAAAGTAGTAGGAGAAGGGTGAAATCAAAGAAATAATTAACTCACCTACATGTTTGTTATTATACTTCACAGTTCTGTAATGTCACCAAGAATAAATTGATAACCACTTCTTCCTTCTCCCACTATTAATATCACACTTACTATCTGAAGACTATCTCCTGTACGTTCAACAAATAGGAAGACTTAACCCCCCATCCTCTAGGACAGTGGTTCTCAGCTTTCCTAATGCTGTAACCCTTTAATAGAGTTCTTTATTGGTGGTGACCCCTCCCCAAGCATAAAATTAGTTTCATTGTTACTTCTTAACTCTAATTTTGATACTGTTATGAATTGTAATGTAAATACCTTATAATCAGGATATCTGATATGTGACCCCTGTGAAAGGGTCATTTCACACACACATATACACACACACCCAAAGGGGTTGTGACCCACAAGTTGAGAACCACTGCTCTAGGACCTTAGTCGGTAATCATCTTGATTTATCTAACTTCAATTGCTTTTCCATTGCTCAAGCCTTTTGGACAATGCCATAAAAAGATGGTTTCAGAAAGTTGCCTTGAGTCGTAAAGTATCTTTAATTTATTTCTTTGGGGTAATGGGGCACAATGGATGCATGCCTGCTACCTTGTTTGTTTCATCATGTGTTGTATGTATATGAAGTTGCCAAAGAAGCTAGAGAAGAGCATTGGATCCTCTGGAACTAGAGTTAGAGACAGTTGTGAACCACATGGGTTCTGGGAAACCAACCTGGGTTCTCTGCAAAAGTAGTAAGCACCTTCAACTGTTGAGCATCAGACTTAACTGCTGATATCTGAGAGAGCTCTGCCTGCTTTGGTACTTTTGCCCTGACTAAGCTTGATGTGTTAGGAGGATCCTGCTAAAAAGGCCAGTCAATAAAGAAGCACATGGGATAACCAAGGTCTCTAGTCACACACACATTATAAAACTGCTGAATCCCACATGAGCAAACTTACAAGAGAATCTTTTCCCATCTGGGTCTTCAGATGAAGCTCCCACTCCAACATATAGTGATTATGTCCTCATGAGACTCCCAGAAGCAGAGTTGACTGATAAATGCTTGTGGTTTCAAATTACAAAAGTTCACCTTAACCTACTATATAGTAACAGATAAATCAAAGAGAAACTAAAGCCACCTGAATGATAGATGACACAGGAAAACCAGGTAGTTGATGCTGGAAGATGTTCTGGAAGATTTTGGAAATGGAACATTTTAAAAGGTCCTTGGTTAATGGAGAATATGCCCTCATAGGAAACTTTGTGACTCCAGCTCCACACCATGTATGTGTTCCTGGCTATAACTCTCTTACATACTCTCTGAATTATAGTCTTTTGCCATGATGTACCTCCATGGAGGTACAAATTCCAGGGCTTCCTGATTCTAGATTTGAAATTCCAGAACTAAGAATCAAAATAAACTTCTGTTTGCTTTATTATTAGCATTCATAGGATATTTCTTCATATTGATGCAAAGCTGACTAACACTGGCATACTCTCACTCCATTCCATTCATCTTGACTCACACATTTGAGCTTGTAGAAGAAGGCAGTACTATAAAGAGGGCACTAATTTACAACATATGTTGCTTCCTGTAAGTTCAAATCTTATAGGATGTTTTCTTAGTTTGCACCTAAAGTGATGTGTGTTGAATAGCCATTTTATCAAGGAAGTTTCTCCTCACAGAAAGAGCCCAAAGAGTGCAAACCCAAAGATATATTTATTTTATCATAAAATTAGCTCTTCATTCAGAGGCATGAAGTATGGGCCACCACGGCAATCAACAGTACATTAATATAGGTCCACCACTGAAGGTATCCACCAAAGCATTACAGGCAGGTATGGCAAGTTTATATTTAGAATATTCATAAGTCTGTATCTAGACATGAAAACACAGATATTCCCTTGAAGACAAACTTCCTCCTTACTAGGAAAGAAATCTCAGGTATCAACCTACATTAAAGGAACCTGCTTGTTCCTTAAGGAACATGCCAAATAAGAGTTTACTGATGGCTTTTGTGGCTGGCAAAGTAGACAGTCGTATCAGTAACAAAATAAGCCATCATGAAAGGAAGTTCTTGTTATCAAGCTGAAGCCTCAAACTAGAAATGCTCATCTAGTAGGGTGGTTGCTTGTTATTCAAAGTAAAACTCAGCTACTTGTCTCTCACTCTTATGGAGATTATATTTCATAATACTATATGCAGAGAAACCTTCTCAGTATATCAGGATCTTGAATTAGATGCTTTGCTCTGATCCTCTGGCACATGAGTCTCATAGAGTATATATTTGTTCTTGGCTTGCAGAGTCCAATTAGGATCAGGTCTTCAATGTCATGGACTGTCATGATGTGTTGTAGTATTTCAACACAATCAAATTGTTTCAGGTTAGTATTAAGATAATATGTAGAGAAGTTTCCACAGTCACATGGTAGGAGATAATACCTGAAGTCAGATTGCTTCTGATTACCTTTATAGATTAGCATTAAAAAGAAGTAAAGTGTTTTGTAGACCAACAACTCTACTGTATACCAACAGCTATACTGACTTGTTTCAGCAAATGTTCCTCCTCTATAACCACAACTTCAGTTGGCAGCACTAACTGATTATATTTGTACTAATCCACAGTGTCCAAGGCCACTGGGATTTGCCACTGGGTAAAGAGTCACATGAAATAATGAATCACTAAGTTAAGTCATTTTATGTTGCCATTTATGTCCACTATTCATTCTTCAAATATAGCATGCTTCATTTTTTAGAAGAAGGGTTGGGCAATTTCTTTCTATCAAAGCACTCTTCACCATGTGCCAGCTAACCACAGTGGGATTGATCCTACCACGCTAAGTATACTGCCCCCTGGTTACATTTTCAATTTTGTATTGCTGAGTAACAAGTTACCAAAAGTGTGTAGGCTAAAACAAGTTTTATTTACTATCTCACAGGCCTGCAGAAATTTCAAGATAGCTAAAGCGTGTTCTCTGCTTGGAAATGCCCACGTGCAAAATCAAGATGTAGGATAGGCCAGGCTCCTAGCTGGAGAACTCAAGAAATCACTCGTACAAAGCAATTCAAATGGTTGAAAGAACCAAGTAATTTGTAACTAAAAGAGATCTTCAAACAACTGGGAACTGTGTTCTACTTCTCAAGAACCCCTTCACTGTGTTGGTGATATACTTCAGTATTATGATTCTTAGATACGTGGCTCGCATAAGCCTCTGGGATCAATATCCAGACTTAAATATAAAAAGCACCCTACCTTCTTTGTTATTGCATTTTATATCTTCAGTCCTAGCAATTGCAGCTGATATCCCCCCTGTCTCTTATCTGCCAATTTCTGCCAGCAGCCAGAATAACTAGCTCTGTCCAGTTAGATTTCTTTTGCTGTGATAAAGACTAGGCTAACACCAAGGGAAAGGGCTTATTTCCTCTGACAAAATATAGTGATAATTTAGCCTTGATATGAGTCCATCTTACAGGAGAAAGTCAGGGTAAGATCTCAGGCAAGGCACCTAGAGGCAATAACTGAAGCAGAGACTGTGGAGGAATACTCCTTATGGGCTTACTCCCCATGGTTTGCTCATTCTGCTTTCTTTTACAGCACAGGACCACATACTCAGTATTGGCACTGCCTACAGTGGGTACAAGCCTGCCACATGAATTGTTTATCGAGAGTACCACAGGACCTCCAATCCATTGGGGGCATTTTCTAACTTGTGTCAAGTTGACAAATAGCTTACTGTTGTAATCTCTAGGCACTAAAAATGCTCAGTGATTAGGTTAGGGTCATCAGATAATGTCCTTCTCTATCCCCACCTTGTGGTCCTGAGAGTAGATTGACCCTAGGACCTAGTACACACTAAGTAGTGTTTCATCACTGAGCTGTAGCCCCAGTCTATTTTTACTTTTATTTTGGGACAGTGTCTCATTAAGTTTCCAAGTCAGCTTTGAGCTCAATCTATAGTCATGCTAGCCTTGACTTTATAATCCCCTTTTCATATACTCCTAAGTAGCTGAGATAATACTAGTTCTCATACCCCAATCTTGTACAAGATAATGTTTGAATGATTGTGGTCCCTATAAGTCTATATGTTTAAATACTTGGTTCACAGTTGATGGAACTCTTTGGGAAGAAGTAGAAGGCATGGCGTTGTTGGAGAAAGGGTGTAGCTTGGGGTGGGCTTTCAGGTTTTAAAAGAGTCCTGCAATTCCCAGTGTTTTCTCTTTGCCTTGTGCTTGTGGATCATGATGTGATCTCTCAGTTTTTCCTTTGTAACATGGACTCTAATCCTTTAAACTGTAAGCCCAATTAACTTCTTATTTAACTTTCTTGTATAAGTTGTCTCTGTCCTGGTGTTTATCACAACAATACAAAAGTAAAAGAGGTAAGTATTTACAAGAATACTGTAAATTCAAGAGTAGACAACAAACATTTTAGAAGTACTACTCAGAATAATAGACATATCAAAAGAGGAAAAAATATAAAAAACAAGCAAAGGTTAAAAAAAAACACAACAAGAATAATAGAATAAAAGTTCAGGGTCTTGCCAAGCATTTGACCATCTGTATTGTGTACCCTGTTATGTAAAGATTTGGAACAGGGATCTGGACAGGACAAGGAATGGGCCTCAGTCTCACTAGTATAGCCAGTTCAGTTTGGGTCTGAATCATACTAGAGAATTTATGTGGACTCTTTCCAGCATGGCCCACCTTTTCTACCTGTTCTGAGCCACTAGAGGCTGACATTTATGGACAGTATCCTTCTGACTCCCTGCCTCTGACTTCCCAATGACTTTGGCCAGTAGTAGACATTGGCAGGGGATGGATACGTTTCAAGAGAAACATTAGATCATTGATTTCCTGTAATTCCTCCCAACTGGATCTCCACTTAGCAGGACCTTTGTATATGTCTACCAACTGACTAAGACTCTCCTACGGTTTCAACTCTTGCCAGCTCTGGTAGTCTTTCTCATATTTTCCTTTCTCTATGACAGAGTGATTACAACTTACTGCCCTGAGTAGTCTTAGGTGTTTCATCCTCTTTTGTACATGCTATATACCTCTGTTTAAGTATTTGTAGATGATTTCTTCTTTAAACTTTTGGCCAAGTCCTTCACTGATTCAGTACCTGTATTATAGCCTGTCAAATCGTACTCACAGGTTGGAGAGCTTACATACCTCATGAATACACTGAAGTCATCATGGCTTCATATAGAACTCATAGCTATTTTGTCCTTTGTGCTAGATAAGATCATAGGAAAACAGAGAAAGGCACTGAGACATATATATGGCAAAGGAATTGTTGACTGACCTAGCTGAAGACTTGTCCATGAGCATTCCCTCTCTGAGAGGCCACCTTCCCACTATATGAGATACTTCCAATAATGAGTTCCTGCGCTGTCATTCTTTTTTTTTTAAGATATTTTCTTAATTTACATTTCAAATGCTATCCCCAAAGTTCCCTATACCCTCCCCTGCCCTGCTCCCCTACCTACCCACTCCAACTTCTTGGCCCTGGCTTTCCCCTGTATTGGGGCATATAAAGTTTGCAATACCAAGGGGTCTCTCTTCCCAATGATGGCCAAATAGGCCATCATCTGCTACATATGCAGCTAGAGACACGAGCTCTAGGGGTTCTGGTTAGTTCATATTGTTGTTCCACCTATTGGGTTGCAGACACCTTCAGCTCCTTGGGTACTTTCTCTAGCTTCTCCAATGGGGGCCCTGTGTTCCATCATATAGATGACTGTGAGCATCCACTTCTGTATTTTTCAGGTACTGGCATAGCCTCATACAAGAGAGCTCTATCAGGGTCCCTTCAGCAAACTCTTGCTGGCATATGCAATAGTGTCTGGGTTTGGTGACTGATTATGGGATGGATCACCGGGTGAGGTAGTCTCTGGTTAGTCCATCCTTTCGTCTTAGCTCCAAACTTAGTCTCTGTAACTCCTTTCATGGGTATTTTGTTCCCTATTCTGAGGAATGAAGTAGCCACACACTGGTCTTCCTTCTTCTTGATTTTCTTATATTTTGCAAAATGTATCTTGGGTATTCTAAGTTTCTGGGCTAATATCCACTTATCAGTGAGTGCATATCAAGTGACTTCTTTTGTGATTGGGTTACCTCACTAAGGATAATATCCTCCAGATACATCCATTTGTCCAAGAATTTCATAAATTCATTGTTTTTAATAGCAGAGTAGTACTTCATTGTGTAAATGTACAACATTTTCTCTATCCATTTCTCTGTTGAGGGACATCTGGGTTCTTTCCAGCTTCTGGATATTATAAATATGGCTACTATGATCACAGAAGAGCATGTGTCCTTATTACCAGTTGGAACATTTTCTGGGTATATGCCCAGGAGAAGTATTACTGGATCTTCCGGTAGTACTATGTCCAATTTTCTGAAGAACTACCAGACTGACTTCCAGAGTGGTTGTACAAGCTTGCAATTCCACCAGTAATGGAGTAGTGTCCCTCTTTCTCCACATCCTTGCCAGCATCTGCTGTAACCTGAATTTTTGATCTTAGCTATACTGACTGGTATAAGGTGGAATCTCAAGGTTGTTTTGATTTGCATTTCCCTGATGATTAAGGATGTGGAACATTTTTTCAGGTGCTTCTCAGCCATTCAGTATTGCTCAGTTGAGAAATCTTTGTTTAGCTCTGTACCCCATTTTTTCCAACTTTTATTATATATTTTCTTCATTTACATTTCAAGTGTTATCTAGAAATTTCCTTATACCCTCCCTCCTCCCAGCCCTGCTCCCATACCCATCCGCTCCCACTTCTTGGCCCTGGTGTTCCCCTGTACTGGGGCATATAAAGTCTGCATGACCAAGGCGCCTCTTTTCCCAATGATGGCCAACTAGGCCATCCTCTTCTATATATGCAGCTAGAGACATGAGCTCAGGGGATACTAGTTAGTTCATGTTATTATTCTTCTACCTATAGGGTTGAAGACCCCTTCAGCTCCTTGGGTACTTTCTCTAGCTCCTTCCTTGGGAACCCTGTGTTCCATCTAATAGCCTACTGTGAGCATCCACCTCCATGTTTGCCAGGCACTGGTATAGTCTCCCACGAGACAGCTATATCAGGGCCCTTTCAGCACTATCTTGCTGGCATATGCTATAGTGTCTATGTTTGGTGGCTGATTGTGGGATGGATCCCTGGCAGCCACAGTCATTGGGTCCATCCTTTGGATTCAGCTTCACACATGATCTCTGTCACTCTTTCAATGTGTGCTTTGTTCTTAATTCTAGGAAGGGGTGACGTGTCCACATTTTGATCTTCCTTCTTCTTG
>LR752423.1:0-21794 GCA_902729485.2 Mus minutoides | reverse complement strand
ATTACCAGATGGAATATCTTCTGGATATATACCCAGTAGAGGTATTGCAGGACCTTCTGGTAGTACTATGTCCAATTTTCTGAGGAACCGCCAGACTGATTTCCAGAGTTGTACCCCATTTTTAATGGGTTTATTTGATTTTCTAGCGTCCTGCTTCTTGAGGTCTTTGTATATATTGGGTATTAGTCCCCTATCAGATTTAGGATTGGTAAAAATCCTTTCCCAATCTGTTGGTGGCCTTTTTGTCTTCTTGACAGTTACTTTTGCTGGACTGTCATTCTTTTTAAACCTCTTCTTGTGTTCCTGATTAAATCCAGACTGCCATTCTTGTCACCCCAAATCCTCCCAGTATCAACCTCAGGGAAAAGCTATAGACAAGGCTCAGACCTCTCTTTTTACAGGGATTGTACTCTTGACAACCAGGAAAGACAGTGGGTAAGTCCAACCAATAATAGGTCAGTAACAACTAACTGTTGTGTTCATAATTCCTACTTTTTCTGAGAGCCATAGACTTCAGACTTTCCCTTCCCATCTCCCATTTTATAATAAAACTCTCTTGACAGGTATCAGTGATGTTTCCTCTCTCTCTCTCTCTCTCTCTCTCTCTCTCTCTCTCTCTCTCTCTCTCACACACACACACACACACACACACACACACACACACAGCCCTCATCTCCCTGTCTTTACTTCCACAGACTAGGATTACAACCACACACTACCATGTCCTACTTTTTTTTTATAGGGACTTATATCCACATACTTACAAGGCAAATAATTTACCAGATGAGCCATTTCTTCAGCCAATATGCTGGAGGCTCAACTTATAGTCTCGTATATACCAGGCAGTCTGCATCTGAACATGAATCACAGAGACCATGGCAAGAAAAATCACCCTGCCAAATAATTAGCTGCTTCATTAACCACAACCAGGTTGAATCAAGGAAGTTAATTAAAGATGGTGGCCTTACACTTTTAGAAAGGAACTGCAAAGGCCACAAGTTTTAGTCATAAGCAAGACACAGTTAAGTAACCGGCCTGTGCCCTGTCCGTTCTCACCAGCCTGTGCCCTGTCCGTTCTCACCAGCCTGGGCCCTGTCCGTTCTCACTCATCCTCAGAAGCCTGATATGTCTTAAACGGGAAGAACGTGGTTTGATTTGAAATGTCCACCTCTGGTACTCACAAAGCATGAGTGTTATCTGAAAGGAAACTAAATAGAGGGGAAATTAACTGTGTGGGTATGAGAATGTATATGTGCATAAGTCACATAAGTGGACCCAATGAAGCATATGACTATGTGTAGTACAGATACTAGTGAGCATCAAGCATCAGCCTGCAGTCAAAGCTTCACTCAGTTTTTCTCAGGACTGATGAACAGATTGGATGCTTCAAGGTCCCCTGTGGCCACAAATTGTACTGTGCAATTTTGACTTGATTTAAAATTACATGGGAATGGGTGTGTTTACAGGAGAGTGGTTAGTTCTACAAAAAAATGCACATATGAACACATAAAATAACACAATAGCACCTGCTCTTCCCTAAATCACCAGCTCATCCCAAAACACCCACACAGATCACCATCTCGGTATTGTCTTCATTAACTCTTTTGACATGATCCATTTTCAGACTCTGGCACTCTAAAAGATCTTTTCTAAAACTTTACTTGAATCCAAATGAATTCAAGTTCTAATAAATTTCACCTTCCAGCTAAATAAGGGCATCTTCTGCCTTTCTTCTCTGCAGGGCTCATTGGGACTCCTTGCAAGGAGTAGACCATAGGCAACAGTACCATTGTGGCTGCCACCCCCCATCTCTCACAGACCTGGACCTGCAGGCCTAGAATCAGCCCCTTTCTCCCTACACTCACTAGGCCCATTCTCAGGATACTTCAGAGAAATCAAAAATAACTCCTCATCAGAAAAAAGTGCAGGCCCCCTGCATGAATTTGGGAACCTTTGAGAATGGCCTTTACAGCTTCAAAGCCCCCATGGTGAGTAAAGCCTCAAAGCGGGGCATGTCAGCCTTTGATGATTTGGTGTTTTTAAAGCAGTGGTCGTAACCTTTTTCTAGGTCATAGACCCCTCTGGAAACCTAATGAAAGCTATAGTGTAACATGCCATTTAAATCCACAAACTTAATGAATTGTAGGGGTTCATAGATCCAAGAACAAGAATGTCTCACTCTAATATCACATTTTTCCAAGTCTTCTCTGAAAGACCCCGATGAGTATTGATCCATTTGATCTTGTTTCTGAATATTTTCCTGCTCCCATTTCTTAGGACTATGCTACATCCATCCATCCACATAAATCTGACATTCAGCAAGAGGTTATGATTTTGGTTAGTTGCTGCAGTCACTTAATCTTTGAAAATTTCATATGTAGATACTAAATTTGAGGCATTTTCACCAACTTTTTTTTCTTTTATCACCCCATCCCACTGAACCCTCTTTCTCCTCATTCTCCACAACAAGCTTCTTCCTGCATTAATCTATATATCCTTTTTGATTCATAGACCTTCAGTGAGACCTTCACAGCCCTAGGCATGATGGTAAGGGGTAATAGACCCCTTCCATGCAGGTTTTGTGCTGGTAACCAAAGCATTAATGGGTTAATGTGTATAATAACTATTCATGTCTCAAAGACACTATATTATAGCACTCATTCAGAGCCTATGGCTCTTACCTTCTTTTTGCCACTTCTTCTAGGATAGTCCCTGAGACTTTGGAGGTGAGGGTGTGAAAGAGATGTCCCATTTAGGGCTGAGCACTCCACAGACACTCTATCTCTGTGCTTTTACCAGTTTGGGTCTTTGTATTAACCGCTGCCTACTATAGAAAGAATCTTCTCTGATAAAGGCTGAGAGCGGCACTAAGCAATGGCTTTAAAGAATTTAAAAGGTAATTTGCCACCATGTCTATTTAGTAAAACAACAGCAATAGGTTCTTCAGCCAAGTCTTTGAACTCCCCAGCCACAAGTTTTTGGCCAGGTTTACCACAAAAGGGAAGTCACCAGGTAAAGTAGAGGTCTTTCTACTGCTGAACCTGAGATTCACAGGATTCCAGAATCACGGGATCACAGAGAAAGCTGGACTCTGAGGAGTTCTGATGTATTTTTATGGTAGGCATTTATTCTCCTTAGTAGTTGCTCTTGTCCTGTAAGTGTATTTTCAATATTATCCCCACATGTATCACTTATTTATTTGTCTATAAATCATTCCACCCAACTACTCATTCATTTTCCAACCTGTAATTTTTTTAAGCTTTCCATGACCTGAGAACTCCTCCATGCCCCATGGTCTGGGTAGAAGCAGGAAACAAGCCAGAGATTCCCTGCCCGTGTGTCATTCCACTTGAGCTTACAGTGCACAAATAAAATAGCAAGTATGATGTGATATACTCAAAACTGTTTAGGAAAAGACCAACAAACCTTCCGAAAGCATGCAGAAAGAACATCAATCCCAGACTTGGGAAGAAGAGCTAAAGAGTACTGTCTGAAGGGACAAGGAAGAAAGAATGAGTAGGAGTTACTTAACACAGATGGTGAAAGCCAGGCGTGGTGGCACACGCCTTTAATCCCAGCACTCAGGAGGCAGAGGCAGGCGAATTTCTGATTTCGAGGCCAGCCTGGTCTACAAAGTGAGTTCCGGGACAGCCAAGGCTATTCAGAGAAACCCTGTCTCAAAAAACAAAAAACAAAAAAACAAAAACAAACAAACAAACAAAAAACACAGATGGTGAAGAATATACAACTGTCCAGTAGCTTGGCATTATCCTGAGAGTAAAGAATAACTTCGGACATTAAGAACGGTTATAGTGGCAGCACCAGCTCCAGGCCACCTTGGTCATGAACTCACCAGACGGTCCCAAGGTCCACAGAGGACTCTCCATGCCGCAAGCAACCTAGCAAGCCCAGGACCTTGGAATCACTGGTGAGTGGAACACAACATCTGTTCCAAACCAATCATGATGGGCCTGTGACAGCAAGAGGAAGGACACGGGAGCCCTGCCTGACCAGCGCCTCGAGTTCCTGCTGATCGATACTTCTATACCTTGGTTTTAAACACACAAGACAGCCCCACGGTCCCCAGAAGAGATACCACTTCCAAGCGCTGTAATATCCAGGATCTTAGGATTCCAGGATACCAGGATACCAGGAACTTGGTCACACCAGGATCTCAGGGTCTCAGAGGAAGCTTGACTGATGAAAACTCTGACACACCCAGAATCCCAGGTTCACAGGAAGTAACAATTACTTTTCCTTAATATCAATGGACTCAATTCCCCAATAAAAAGACATAGACTGGCTACATAAACAGGACGCAACATTTTGCTGCATACAGGAAACCAACCTCAGGGGAAAAGACAGTCATTGCATCAGAGTAAAGGGCTGGAAAACAATTTTCCAAGCAAACAGTCTGAAGAAATAAGCTGGAGTAGCCATTCTAATATCAAATAAAATCAGCTTCCAACCCAAAGTTATCAAAAAAGACAAGGAGGGGCACTTCATACTCATCAAAGGTAAAATCTTCCAAGATGAACTCTCAATTCTGAATATCTATGCTCCAAATGCAAGGGCATCCACATTCTATAAAAAAACTTTAGTAAAGCTCAAAGCACACATTGCACCACACACAATGATAGTGGAAGACTTTAATACCCCATTCTCATCAATGGACAGATCCTAGAAACAGAAACTAAGCAGAGACACAGTTAAACTAACAGAAGTTATGAAACAAATGGATTTAACAGATATCTACAGAACATTTTATTCTAAAACAAAAGGATATAACTTCTTCTCAGCACCTCATGGTACCTTCTCCAAAACTGACCATATAATCGGTCACAAAACAGGCCTCAACAGATACAAAAATATTGAAATTATCCCATGATATCTATCAGATCACCACAAACTAAAGCTGATCTTCAATAACAACATAAATAATAAAAAGCCAACATACACCTGAAAGCTGAACAACACTCTACTCAATGATATCTTGATCAAGGAAGAAATAAGAAAGAAATTAAAGACTTTTTNAAGACTTTTTAAAGTTCAATGATAATGAAGCCACAACATACCCAAACTTATGAGACACAATGAAAGCAGTCCTAAGAGGAAAACTCATAACTCTGAGTGCCTCCAAAAAGAAACTAGAGAAAGCACAAACTAGCAGATTGACAGCACACCTAGAAGCTCTAGAACAAAAGGGAGCAAATTCATTCAAGAGGACTAGACAGCAGGAAATAATCAAACTAAGGGCTAAAATCAAACAAGTAGAAACAAAAAGAACTATACAACAAATCAACCAAACCTGGATCTGGTTCTTTGAGAAAATCAACAAGATAGATAAACCCTTAGCCAGACTAACTAGAGGATACAGGGACAGTATCCTAATTAACAATGTCAGAAATGAAAATGGAAACATAACAACAGAACCCGAGGAAATCCAAAACATCATTAGATACTACTTCAAAATGCTATACTCAACAAAACTGGAAAACCTAGATGAAATGGACAAATTTCTAGACAAATAACAGTAACCAAATTTAAATCAGGATCAGATAAATGACCTAAACAGTCCCATATCCCCTAAAGAAATAGAAGCAGTCATTAATAGTCTTCCAACCAAAAAAAAGGCCAGGACCAGATGGGTTTAGTGCAGAGTTCTATCAGACCTTCAAAGAAGACCTAATGCCAATTCTCCTCAAACTATTCCACAAAATAGAAACAGAAGGTACTCTACCTAATTCATTCTATGAAGCCACAATTATTCTGACACCTAAACCACATAAAGATCTAAGAAAGGGAACTTCAGACCAATTTCCCTTATGAATATTGATGCACAAATACTCAATAAAATTCTTGCTAACAGAATCCAAGAACACATCACAATGATCATCCATCTTGATCATGTAGGCTTCATTCCAGGGATGCAGGGATGGTTTAATATATGGAAATCCATAAACTTAATCCACTATATAAGCACCTCAAAGACAAAAACCACATGATCGTTTCCTTACATGCTGAGGAAGCATTTGCCAAAATTCAACACCTATCCGTGATAAAAGTCTTGGAAAGATCAGGAATTCAAGGCCCATACCTAAACATAATAAAAGCAACCTAGAGCAAACCAGTAGCCAACATCAAAGTAAATGGAGAGAAGCCGGAAACAATCCCACTAAAATCAGGGACTAGACATGGCTGCCCACTTTCTCCCTACCCATTCAATATAGTACTTGAAGTCCTAGCCAGAGCAATTAAACAACAAAAGGAGGTTAAGGGGATACAAATTGGAAAGGAAGAAGTAAAAATATCACTATTTGCAGATGATTTGATAGAATATATAAGTGATCTAAAAATTCCACCAGAGAACTCCTAAACCTGATAAACAGCTTCAGTGCAGTAGCTGATTATAAAATTAACTCAAACAAAATACTTTGGAGTAGGGAGGGGATAGGGGATTTTCAGAGGAAAAACTAGGAAAGGGAATCACATTTGAAATGTAAATAAAGGAAATATCTAATGAAAAAAAAAAAAAAGGATTGTTTATAGTGTTCACAATTGAGTCTCCCTGACCTCATTTCAGCTGTCTACAGGATACAATGTATTGGAGGAATTATGACCCAAGATAAGAAACTTGTGAGAAGTTAACATAGTGGTCCACATGGTGGCCTATATTTGAATAAAGGCAGCAGGGCTGCAGGAGATTGGCTACCTTGAGAAGATGTATGATAAAGTGTGATTGACTAAGTTATATGTGAGGCTGAGGAGTGATACTTTGTTTTGTGGTTTAGACAAGAGTCTGGGGGCATGATGTGAGGATAATAGAAAAGAATAAGATCTGCCAAGGAGGCAGGAAAAGAGATGAATGCAGCTTGGATGTGATGAGCTTCAGAGGGTTGCCTGAAAGATATTCAAGCAAAAGTTTCACAATCAATTATGTCTAAAATGCAAGAAAGACCCTCTAACATCACAGACTAGGGGTCCACTTTTAGCTCATAATCATTAAAGCCAGGAATAGAGGAGTCTTGGCATAGTTTTAAGAAGGGGCTTGCCTTTTATGCTCCTTTGGGAGCATAAAGTGTTTCTCTGCTGTCACTGGATTGGAACCTGTATCTGGGTGCAAGCTAGGGATGCTGGGTACACAACAGTTCTGGACATACTCCCAAATGATTCTCTGTTTGTAGAGATGCATTGTTACATAACTTTATTGTGCAAACACCAGAGAATATTAATCAGAAGGGCAATGACATAACAAGACAATAACACCCAATGGGGCAACAACTGTCACTGGCCCATGCTTAATTTTACAGTGCACAACTGTTCATTGGATTCTCCAGAACTGCAATCACGGTTCTACAGGTCTACAAATGGAACTCTGTAAACATAGTTCACACATACATATTCCCAGAGTGGACTTCTATGAAGTCTTGGATTCCGTTTATTCAACTTCTCTCCTTGATATCTCAAAAGCAGCTCAAAGTGAAATTGTCTGAAACTTCCCTTCCCCTCAACAGCTAAATGCTCAATGGTTCCCACCTACAAAGATAGCAATTTGGTGCCACAGCTTCCCAGATATCCTCAGATTTTCTTTCACACACACACACACACACACACACACACATGTCACGTGTGTGTATTTCACAACTTATTTTTTATATACATCAGGAATCTTTATGACTCTACCATTAAAATACCTATACAATTTTGGCCACATCTTCCTGTCTTCATTCATCATATATTCTGAACCATACCAGTTCTCTGGCAGCTTGTTGATATCAACAATGACAATAAATGCCCTTATCATTCAAGGCCTTGTCTCTCCCAGGACTTTAGATCAGTACATTTGTAGTAAGAAGGGGAAAGGAGTGTAGAAAGTACACAATGAGTTGGGGGATCCAAAATAGTGACTTGAGTCTCCAAACACCTCTGTAATTCTAGGAGCAATTATGAATTTTGGGACAGTCTTTGCATACGCCCAGTCTTGCTCACATTAACCTTTTTCATTGACCTTGGTTCCACTTTCTAAAATATAAACAATCAATGCTTCCCTTGCTTACCCACATGGTCTCAAAGCTGATTTTCAGTCCTCAATCTCTATACTTCCTCTTGCTGACTCGTCTCTTTCATTTTCTCATTGGAACAATCTCCTGACTCTTCATCTCTTCCTTCTGTGACATAGACGTAAACCCTTTCTGCATTAGCTCAGGCCCATCCATCTTACAGTACAGACCCCAAAATATACATACAATTCTGAGTGCCGCATCTCTGAGTGGGAGTCAAAGACTGCCTGGAGTCTTGTGTATTTCTCTGTCTTCTCATGTTCAATAAGACTGAATGCTGGCCTTTCTCAGGAATGTGGAGTCGGGGCTGGAAAGGCCACAGAGCTCTCCAAAGCACAGGCTGAGCCAGCAGAGTTGAAAGAAATGCAAAGAGTCAGAGACTAGAGCAGGAAGCTGTGCAGTGAATAGAGCAGAGCCCACTGTAGCTCATCTGAGACCCCATCCAAAGCAGGTTAATCCAAATTCAGTTGAAGCCGCCTTCTTTCTACACATTTAAACTTGGATCCAAGTGAGGACTCAGGAGGAGTCCTTTAGTTATTCATTTAGATTAAACCAAAATCCTTCTGTTTGTACATCTATAACATATTTACAGGTTTTTTTTAATTAAAAAATTATACAATATATTTTGCTCTCTCTCTCACACACACACACACACACACATAAACACATACATAAACGCACTCACTTAAAATGATAATAAATAATAAACCAATAAGACAAAAATGCTGTTTTACTTAAAAAATTCTTACTTGGCACTTTTTCCTGTGTGTTCAATTTAATTGTTTAGGTTTTCTCCCACTGCTGCCTTCAGGGAGCCCTCAAAGAGACTCAAAACTTATTTCCTTCCATATCTACCATAGCACAGAACTCAGTGCCTCCAACTTGCTCACCTCCCCTTATCAGTTGTATTAAGCTGAAACAAGTGGTACTGAATTAAAAGGTGCTGTTAAAATGCAAATAATGTACCTGGGCTTTGCAAGACATTAAGGCCCCCATTAAAATCTTGGCACAGGGTAACTTATTGGATCAGCTAAGAACCACTCGGGAAGCACTGAAGAGTTGAAATGTGGTAGACACACTGCAGACTCCAGAACACCTCAAGAGAGAGAAAGAGGAATGGAGGATCTGGAATGTACACATAAATCCAAACCACCATGCTAAGGTATCAGCAGTGCTGGCCCTGATCAAATAATAATTAAGGGAACATGAACGTGGAAGCCAAATAAACTGAGTTCTAGTTCTAGTTCTTCCTTTACTGGTTCTGTGACCTTGGGATAGTGAATTGAACCCCTGAACCATCATTTCTCATAAAGGGTTGAATGGGTCTGTAGCTTAGCTTTCCCTAACCCAAGACTTTTGATTGTGATCAGCCTCACATGCTTCTAAATGTTTTATAGACTGGTGCCGTGCAGAGAGAAGACTCTTTGAGCCTTAGCCAATGAATGAAAGCAATAATGAGGCACTAGCCTGATGGGTGCATGGAAGTCAGCTGACTCATTCTCCACCATTGTGTGTGTGTGCTCACAGATATATGAATGCAGCCTACTGAGATCCTTTTTGTTGTTCACAGGTATATGGTTTCAGGGCTGATCATTTTTTTATTGAGTAACCATTTAGGGTGTTCATCCCTGGGAGAGCTAATTCCCCCTCTCTCAGCAGTCATTAGGTACCTGAATTTCTTTACCTAATGGTGTGACCCCATTATATTTCCTCCTTTTGAAAACTCTTTACAATCTTCTGCAGTGAGCACTTCCACTCACGGTGTCTTAATGTCTAAATATGTGGAATAGGACTGAGGATATCACTAAGTCAGTAAAGTCCTGTGCCACAAACATATGGAACTGAATTTTATCTCCAGAACTTACATAAAAAGTCTTTTGAAAAGGCAGGCAAAATGTCAAATTTGCAAGCCCAGCACTGGGGTGGTAGAGACAGACAGACATGTGGGACTGACTCTCGAGCTGCTCTAGCCAAATCAGTTAAGTTTTAGGCCAAGAGACCCTGTCTCAAAAGACAAAGACAGACAGACAACTACAAAGACAGACAGACAACTGAGGAATGACATTTATTGTTGTCTTCGGACCTCCACATCCATAACACGCACTCGCACACACATGCATGCGCGCACCCATGAGGTGGATATTTTCATGCCCCCCCTCTCTACTTACAGAGGAGATTAATAGAAAGCATGCAAGCACCTTGCACATCTGAATTAGGTCTTCCCATTTCCTGTTGCTAAGACACCTAATGCCACTTTCACAGACTTTTACCCAGAAAAGAAATCACTTGGCATCTAGCCTTCACTGAAATTTTCCTTTCCAGATGAATCTCTCACCCAGTGAGACATGAATTGTTTTAGATGAACTCTTTCTTACTCTGCCTATGGACTTGAAGGGAGGGCTGCTTTATGCACTCAGGTACCCCCATTTTGGTTTTTCCTCTAAAGAAAGAGATAAAATGCTTGTATGTGCTCATACATCTCTGTAAGCTGCAGTAATAAACAGTCAGTCCACTGGCTGTCGTAGCCACGCCCTGGCCCTGAGAGGTGTGCATGTGGCCCCCACGGTACAACTTTTCAACTAGACATAGTACTTTTTTCTTTATAATGTTTTTCTGGATTCAGGGGGAAGGAAGAGCTATGACTCGATGGAAATGTGACAGCAGTTACAGTTCAAGCTATAAGGTATGTCTGTTGTCTCCCCAAAAGCTTGTCTGGCTGTATAGTTTTACAAAGCAAATGTCCTCAATAATGACTGGTGGGTGGTTTCTCTTGCTTGAATAAATGGGCAGATTCGATGACAGCCTTGTAAATATACACTGACTGTATATATACATTCACTATTGTGTCAGACCAGTCTGAATTGCATGTGGCCCAACTGCCAGCCTCTGAGTCCTGTTGATTCTCTCCTTAAATACATCTCCTGATATCTTACCCTTTTAAAGCAAGTCTTCACTCCTACCAGCTGGAACAAACAGATATAGCAGCACAGCTTGCCATGCATATTGAATCAAAGATGGGAGGAGGAGAGACTGGAAGCACAATGCGGGAAGGCATCTGCTTGGAGAGAGGAGGGAGAGAAACCAGAGCCTGTGGTACCAAGGACTGGCTGGGATGCAGGGAGACATGACATTATAAACATAGATTACAGTCAAGTTGTTGAGAAACACAGTTGCCCACTGATGTGGGTTATTCCTTTTAGTTTTCTTTTTTTTTTCTTTTCTTCATTTTATTAGTTCAACCACTGAAGATGTGACAGGAAAGAAATTTGTCATCAGTGTGGTTTCTGTGCAAAAGATAGATTGAAACACAGACTAAAAGCTGTGGGAGTGCTTACATGTGCTCAGTTTCTTACTCAAAAGAAACAGAAAGAATGTAAATCATCCCAACATGGTTGTGCCTACTTGTGTGATGGGCATTGGCCTGATGGCCTGCGAATATAGGTGAATTGTGTTGAGTTTTTACCCCTAGGAAGCAAAATGCAATAGAAATTCTTATTCAATAAAATTTATACATTTAAATTCTTCATTAAAAGTGCTTTTAAGCACAAAGGACAGAACTTACAAATGACAGTGCTTGCTAAGTACTGTAACTGGCCACAGAATACAGAATCTACATATTGTTATTATATTAACTTGTCATCCAATGGCTACAAGGCAGATTCTGCAACTCCAGATGCTACATAAAGCCAACCAAAGACCATATACATCTCACTGGTCTTTTTCTAGTTCCATGGAGATCCCTGTTATTTGTATGACTACAGAATGAATATCTAGTTTCCCTAGCGTATGGACCAAAAGGAATTCCAATGGGGGAAAAAAAAAGGTAGAGGGAAGGGCTTCCATACAGTCTTACTTGAAAGCACTTCCCTGACCAATTTTGTCTCATAATATTGATCAATTGAATGAATGCAGTGTTTTCTTAGCATGAAAAGAGCTGTGGGTTTGATCCCCAGAACTACATATAGTATGGTAGAATATTCTCTATCTCTATCAGCATCTGATTCTCTATTTTGGGGGATCAGAAGGCCAAGGCACATAGTGAATTCAAGGCCAGTCTGTGGCACATGAAATCTGTCTCAAGTGAAATTAAATCCTTCACTGTGAAGTGGGGATCATTTCCAAATTTATGGACAATAAAACTGAACCATGGAATTGTATAACTTGTGCAATGAGACTTGAATTTGAGAAATAGACATAAATACACCCCAACTCATTCTATATTAAACTGTATTTGCCTGAGGGGAATGAGGTAGGCAAAGGGCTACAGAAACCTAGAGAAAGAAACCAAGCAGGGTTGTAAGTGAGGTCCTACAAGCAAAGAGTAGAGCAAGGACATGTTAAATATGAGAACAGCAGACCCTGTGGTCCAAAGCCCTGAAAATCTGAGCTGTTCTATTATTGGGGAAAAACAAGAAACCAGATGGTAAATGTAGGGTATCTTTCAAGAAACTGGATAAGATCAAGGCATTTATTACTCTTGAAGTGGTGTCCCAAAGCTGCTAACTTTCCTATATTAAAAGAAGCCAGGTGTAATATGATGTCCTTAGTGTCTGACCTCCAGGTTGAAAACCACAACATTAAAATATCTTATCTTTACAACCTCCATAGCAATGGGGTCTCTAATTTTTATGGTGTAGCTCATGCAGTAAAGCTTTATGGACATGGGACTTCAGAGTAAGAAGACTGTTTACAGAGTCTTCGGTGAGGAAACCAAGATCTGTGTCTAATAGGAAAATCAGAGAAGCTCATGCCAGGATTTGAACATCAAGAAAATTTGATATTAAGCCATGTCCAGGAACTAGCATAGCTTGAGAATTATTTTTCTTCCTCTAGCAGCTGAGCTCTTAGCCCACCGCCTGAGTGATGCTTAACACCTTCATGCTCCTCACCCCTCCGCCATTTTACTTTTGACCCTTTCCCAGCCCATATGCTTCACCTGGCACAAGATTTCAGGTTCCAGAGTACAGGGGTGATTTGTCTTTCTACAAAACAAATACACTCAAAGGGAGAAGAGAAGCAAGTAATAAATAATCTCAAAGTGGAAAGCTACTGTGGAAGTTTGGAGCCAAGAGAGAAAAACAAAAACAAACCCCCAAGAAAACATAAAAGCTCAGGATGATTTATTTCATAATTTAAAACCCAAAACCGCCTTTGGGTGGTAGGACTTGTTTGTTCAGTTTTACCCTGGAGTGAATCATATATAGCTAAGTTATATACCCTTGGCAAAAGCTGGGCTTTTTCTAGTGGGAGCACTAAGATGTCATTAAGCCCAGCACTGTGTGGTTGTGCCAGAATCAAATGTCCTTTGAAATTGAGAGCAGCAGCAAGAAAGCCTCAGGGCTATGCTAAGGTTCCCACAGTCTCACCGAGGAGGTGGCAGGGAAAAAATGGAAGGTGAGGAAATCACTTTGAGCTTAGGAGCAGAGCACAAGAGAGATAAGGACAAAGATTATAAGCTGAGGGTTTACTGGGCAATGGGACAAAGGAGTAAGATATTTATGGTATTGAATAAATTGAGTAAATTGAATTTTGTTTTCCATTGTGATACATACATACAACAAGCCCAAACATGTATCAGTTATCCACAGGCACAACAACACAACATAACAAACAGCTCCAAACATGAGGGACAAAGAGATAGTAAACAGCGCTTGTTTGGTTTGTTTGTTTGTTTGTTTGTTTATCTTACAAGTCTAGAAGTCTGTTTGGGCTGTGCTTAGCTGGTTTTCCCTTCGTGTCTTGGTTCTGTGGTGAGTCACTGGGGATTGCAGAGCGACAAAACTTTCATTCACATTGTTTGGACATTGGCTTGCTACCAATGCAGGAGGGGTTCCTGTGCTTGTCAGGCAGTGATGGCAATATTCCCAGAATATAGTGGGAACACAAAAAGCTGAGTCTGATGGCAAGCCTGGATTCAAACAACAGAAAAATAGGTCCTATCTCTTGACAAGAGGAGATGAAGAGGCAGGTGGCCATAGATACAGGTGCAGAGAAAACTGGGGGTCGGGGGGGGGTGCATTTTCCCATCAATATCCCAAAAGAACAGCCCAACTGTCATTGACGCAGAGGAGAAGAGACCTTTCTTTATCTGTGGATCACAGGTTGAAGGTGAAGATCTGTTTATTACAAGGCAGAGACCATCCCCAAGAAAAGAATTTAACAGTCTGAGCTATCCATTGATAAAGTGGTTAATAACCAATATTTTGACAAAATGATAACTACCAATGTTAATTGGCTGCTTGTAATGCTGCTGGAGATGACAGAAACTGATCTTCCCAACAATGCTTGGAATTTCCCAGTAAGCATGTGGTACTGAGAAAAGCTGCCTGGCTTCGAGCACAGTACTTCCAAATTGTGAGCCCAGGTGTGCAGCCAGTACAAACTGGAGCATGAAATGTTGTTTTCTAGTTTTCCATCACACCAAACCAGGTGATGGAAAAACTAGCAATAATCTTGTCTAATTATGGGGTTGGCTAGTTCTGACTTCCATAGGAATAAACACACTAAGGACTGAGGGAGTTTATGTAAATAACCTGCGATACTCAGATTTTGAGTAAAACATAGATTTGAAGGCTACTTTAGTCCACAGTCCACACCCAAGACTGTACATGATCCTGCCTCATTTGATCCATAAGAGTCCTACTAGAAAGAAGGTAGCATTTCTATCCCATGGATGAGATATCCAAACTCAAAAAAGTTAAGGAATTTGGTGAGAGACTTTAACATGCCAGCACCAAGAAACATTTAGTGTCCTTTCACCTCAAACATCTATAAATAGAACAGGCTGAGATGTCCTCCAAGCCAACTATTCTTGATGTGACCAACCCCCGTGGTCCGAAGTAAAATAAAGCATTCACATAGTTTCCTGGGTGAAAATAAGGCTCTAAAGCCGGGAAAGATCTTGATAGGACATTTAGATTTCTCTTTCACTATTTCCATGATGCAGTCTAGAGGCTTCTGAAGAGCAGCAGAGTCTCACCAGGGAGCCTGATGTAAAACATGGGCTCTGGAATGCACTCTCCTTTTTGGGAGCTGTTAAAGGCCTGCTGTATACACAGGCTATGGAATGTATTCTCCTTCCTGGGACCTTCTCAAATCTGTTGCACCATTCTGTTGTCCTCCCCAAAGGGATCCTATAGAACAGGGGTTCTCAACCTTCCTAATGCTGCACCCCTTTAACATTGTTCCTCATATTGTGGTGACCCTCAACCATAAAATTATTTTCAGTGCTACTTCATAACTGTAATTTTTCTACTGTGTGACTTGTAATGTAAATGTCTTTGTTTTCTGATGGTCTTAGGTGACCCCTGTGAACCGGTTGTTCAACACCCCAAAAGAGTCTAAACCCACAGGCTGAGAAACACTGGTACAGAAAATAATTTAAAACAAAATGCCCATTTGGCAAGAAGAATCAGGTGGAAAAGGCACCTGCCATAAAGTCTAATGAACTGAGTTCCATGTTCAGAATACATGTAAAGGAGAAAGGAGGAACTAACTCCACTGAGATGTTCCCTGGCCTCCACACATAAATAAATAAATAAATAAATAAACAGGTAAATAAATAAATAAATAAATAAGAAATAAAAATAATTGAATGAATAAATAAATAAATAAATAAATTTTAAATATCCATTTCTACGTGTTAGACTCTCCAACATGAACCTGGAAGATTCAGATTAACAGAGGAAAGAATGAGCCAACAAAGGTCAGTTTTTCCAGAAGTAACACCATCCACATCATTGAATCTACTGTCAACTCCTGTTAAATCTAACATGGCAGCCAGAAACTCCAGTGAAGTTTGGCATCTAACTCATACCTGCTTCACCATATGCCTGCTTCTGCTCTGGGCACATTAAATACAATGTAGGCAATGATATTGCAAGTCCCAGGCTATCAACCAACTGCATCACTGCCCAGATGAGAGCTAAGACCTCTATCTATAATTGGTTTTCTCTGTCATAAAGTAAGAAAATGCCATCTCCCGGGACCATATTAAGAATCTAATGACCAAAATCAGAGAGTACAAAATTTCCCTTAAAAAATGTCTTTGAGAATTAGTACATTGACAACTATATTTAATAATGATGCAACACACATTTCACAATTGCTAAGAGATATTTTTAATGTTCACACTACAAAAAAAATAATTGTGTGAAGATGTGAAGTGCACAAAGTGATCATTTATTTGATTTAATCACTAATCTGTGTACTTATCAAAGCACACTGTGAAAACAAAAATATGTATAATCATTATTTGTCACTTAAAATTAAGGAAGTTTAAAATTATGAGATGATATAGTAAAAATGTCTGGCAATTAGTAAACATTCCTTTAATTTACATCTCCAGTCTGAGCCTTCCCCCTCCCCCAGTTTGAATATATCTACATCCCAATCTGGGCTCAAACCAGTTATACACACATCTTTTCTGCTGGAGGCTGAATGGGCAGCTTCAAAATAAAATGTCCAGCCAAATGGAGTGGCACACACCTAAAGCGTTATAACTGGGGAGGTAGAGACAGGAAGGACAGCAGTTCAAGGCCAGCCCTGACACATAGTGTACTTGAGATCATCAAAGGCTTCAGGAGAACTTGTCTTTTAAAAACAAACAAAAAAGAAAAGCCAAACAACCCACAACTAAATAGTGATTCCCACTGTTGTCCCAAGGCTTTCCCAGTCCCACTGGATGACAAGGCCAGCTTTTCTTGGTCTCAGATTAAAATCCTGACTTTTAGCCTACAGTGTGGCTCAGTGGGTAATTGTACCTGATCTGTAAGCATAAGGACCTGAGTTCAAATCCACAGCTCTCATGTAAAATACTGGGTGTGACTGTACATTCCCTTAAACCCAGCATTGACAAGGAGACCAGAGGATCCCAAAAGCACACTAGCCAGACAGCCAGATGAAATAAGCTTCCAGTCCAGTAAAAAAAACCTCTGTCTCAAGGGAATCAGAGAGAAAGAGAGTACACAATATAGCAAGACTCCTGATGTACAATTCTGACTACCACATATGCATACACTGTGCACACTCATAAGCAAGCACCAAATATCACACACACACACACACACACACACACACACACACACACACACACACACACACACACTGAACTCACATAAGCTGCCCCAAAAGGACAGCCCCTTTTGTCACATACAGAGAGCAAATTGCCTCTGACATGTAATTTAAAACCTGAGACACCTGGATATAAAGTCTTACTCAAGTAAATGGGATCAAACATCAGGGCATTTCCACTCTACAAAATGGATATTCTGGGTTTACTACAGACTCACAGCCCATTTCAGTCCTCTCAGATAGTCGCCCTAGGGGGAGAAGACAGGTAAATTTGAAAGAGCTGCTATCCAGAAGGTAATGACCTTACTTCAGGCAGGTGACTACCAATCCTATCTGTATCTCACTTTAATATCTGATCAGTGAGAAATTTGCCTCCAATATTCCATTCTGAGTCACTTGTATCCAAAGGAGTTACAATCTTCTCTTTTTTTTCCCATTTTTATTAGATATTTTCTTCATTGACATTTCAAATGCTATCCTGAAAGTCCCCTATCCCTCCCCTAGCCCATCCACCCTGCTCCCCTACCCACCCACTCCTACTTCTTGGCCCTGGCGTTCCCCTGTACTGGGGCATATAAAGTTTGCAAGACCAAGGGGCCTCTCTTCCCAATGATGGCTGACTAGGCCATCTTCTACTACATATGCAGCTAGAGACATGAGCTCTGGGGGTACTGGTTAGTTCATATTGTTCTTCCACCTATAGGGTTGGAGACCCCTTCAGCTCCTTGGGAACTTTCTCTAGATCCTCCATTGGGAACCCTATGTTCCATCCAATAGCTGACTGTGAGCATCCACTTCTATGTTTAACAGGCACTGGTATAGCCTCACACGAGACAGCTATATCAGGGTCCTTTCAGCACTATCTTGCTGGCGTATGCGATAGTGTCTATATTTGGTGGCTGATTTTGGTATGGATCCCTGGCCGCAGCAGTCACTGGTTGGTTCATACTTTTGTCTCAGCTCCACACTTGATCTCTGAAACTCCTTCCATGTGTGCTTTGTTCCTAATTCTAAGAAGGGGCAAAGTGTCCACATTTTGGACTTCGTTCTTCTTGAGT
Source organism: Mus minutoides (assembly GCA_902729485.2). Taxonomy (NCBI): domain Eukaryota; kingdom Metazoa; phylum Chordata; class Mammalia; order Rodentia; family Muridae; genus Mus; species Mus minutoides. The sequence continues at coordinate 3,604 of LR752423.1, read as the reverse complement.
TTCATGTGTTTCACAAATTGTATCTTGGGTATTCTAAGTTTCTGGGCTAATATCCACTTATCAGTGAGTACATGTTATATGAGTTCTTTTGTGATTGAGTTACCTCACTCAGGATGAGACCCAGAAAATTGGACATAGTACTACCGGAGGATCCCGCAATACCTCTCCTGGGCTTATATCCAGAAGATATTCCAACTGGTAGTAAGGACACATGCTCCACTATATTCAGAGAAGCCTTATTTATAATAGCCAGAAGCTGGAAAGAACCCAGATGCCCCTCAACAGAGGAATGGATACAGAAAATGTGGTACATTTACACAATGGAGTACTATTCAGCTATTAAAAACAATGAATTTATGAAATTCCTAGTTACAATCTTCTTATGGCACCTTTAGTCTGCCAAATGTGGATTCCACCTGAGCTCACAAGGCTACTAGACTTCTCAAAGCACTTACTGAGGTTAATTATATCCATGAAGCAGTGGAAAAGGACTGCCTTTGATGTGAATTTCCAGTTGACTAATTAGTCTCCATGTGAACTTGAACAAGTTTGTTAGACTTTTGTAGTCTGAATGTGGTGTATACTCCCTTTAGGCTCCTGTGTTCAAACATTTGCTTCCCAGATGGAGGTGATATTTGGGGAGATCATGGAGCCTTGTGGGTAGAATATAAAGCTTGTGGAGGTGGGTGACAGAGAATAGAGTCACTGCAGTCCTGTTCTACATCCAGCTCAACCTTTCTTCTTCCTGCTCAGCACCATGTAGGAAGCCATCACTCCCTGTTCCTGCCAACATAAACTGAGCTGCCTCCATACTAGAGAAGAAGAAATCACTTTACCCTGATGAACACTATGTTCTGAAAAAATGAGCAAAAGTAAACTCCACCTCTGCTAGGTATTCTGCCACATCTATGAGAAAAGTAACTAAAGCATAAATCTTACTCAGTCCGTTTCCCATCTGAAAACCAAGTATTACAAAACCTGGCATACATCGTGTCTGCACATTCTAGGTAGATGCCCTTTGGCTAGCAAACCCAACTTCTCTAGTATGGAGGTCTTTCTCCTATTCTTTCATTTATGCTTTTTCCGAGATCTCCAAGGTATCCAAAAGAGAAGCATTTAAGCATAGTACCTAACACACACGAGCTCACATCATAATAAATATAATGATGTAATAGGATCAGTGTTAAAAGAGGTGGTGAGCAAGCACCCTGAGAAGACAAAGGAGGGAATCACTGAGCATATAGCCTGGGAAGAGGATAAGTAGATGTGACTTGTGAATACTTCTGATTACTAATTTGGTTGGGGTCAAACAAGGGGCTAGGAGGAAGGATATTCAAAGTGTCCTGTGATATTATGGTGTCCTATGCCCATTATGATCATAACTCTTTAGCCTTCAGCACTGAAATCCAATAGATGTTCTAAGCTTACACATGTGAAGTAAACAAAGGTGCTTTAAGGGCTCCAGGTCACCATCATGGGCTATCTATCCTAGCATACCAGAAGTTTGTTTTGATTCATACTCAATTTTTTGGAAGATTTTCACTGGAATTGCCTGTGACTGTTTTCTCATTCTTTGTGAAATAATTTAAGATTTAAGAAGGCATTCATTGAAAACAAGAGATGACATATTTGCATAAACAATGAATTCTCTTGTTTCTGAAAAGATGGTGTTATTTTCATCTACACATATGACCTTAAAACCTTGCTGTTTTAATGCTACCTCCTCTGACCAACCCAATCTGGCAAGGTAAAGCTTAGTAGTCAAAGTTAAATATTAGAGAAACATATGAACTGACCTCTAAAGAAATAATAGACTGACTTACAAAATCCCTAAAATTCATGTGTTGATGCCCTCTTCCCAAAAATGATGGCATTTGGAGGTCTAGATACTATCATAGGAATTGAGTCCCTAAACTTCAAGAAATGCCTCTATAATAGAGACTAGAACACAGCTCTTGCATTACACACTTACACACACACACACACACACACACACACACACACACACACACACTCGCAAACACCTATATATGGAGATATATGTCTACCTCTCTGTCCCTTTCTCAGTGTCTCTCTGATTGTCTGTGTCTCCTCACCTTCCGTTCTCTCCCTCCCCCCTTTTAAAAGTTGTAGCAAGAGGACCCTTATCTGCAGCGAGTGAAAGGGCCTCTCTAGGTAAAACTGAATGGACCAGTACCTTGACCTTGAAATTCCCAGCATCTGGAATTGTAAGAAATAAAATAGCTGCTGTGTAAGCTATCAGTCGAGGGTATTTTGTTATTGCAGCTTGTGTTAAGCCAACTATCTTTGCAAAGACACAAGCACCTGTCCCACCCTGTTCCATCAAGAAATACTGAGGATGTCTCAGATCTTCTGGAAAGATAATTCTGGGAAGATAAATCCATTTTATTTCTTGTATTTTTTCATGCTTGGTCACTAGGCTACTAGGTGGCCTTAACTTCTAAGTGGTCCTAGGAAAGGATGGGTCTGTAAGATATCAATGCCCCCTCAAAATGAAGGTACTTCCCCCTTACTAGAATGCAAGGAAATGGCCTGGCCAGAAAAGAAGTTCTCTAGGGACAGAGAAGAGGTCTGAACCAGCTGTCATGGGAGATGCCTAGTTAGAAAAAAGCACGAATAGCTAAAACTTCATTTGAAAAAAGAAAAAAGTTTACCTTCCTCAAAAAGATCTCTCTCTCTCTCTCTCTCTCTCTCTCTCCCTCTCTCCCTCTCTCCCTCTGTTTATGTGTGTGTGTGTGTGTATGTGTGCATGTGCGTATGCATGTGCATGTGTGTGTGTACAAGCATTTATAAGAGAGAGTCAGAAAGAGAAAGAGACATACACACGGAGGTGAGGCATACACACAGAGACACAGAACTAGAGAGAGATAAGGGTGGCAGGGGAAAGGCTTGGACTTAGTCACCTGCAAGGGGAAGGACCAGATCACAGGGTTTGTAGTACAAGTGGATTCAGAAGAAGTGAACATTTCCAGGAAAACATTCAAGGGTTCTTTCTTCTACTGGTTCTCAACCCTCGTAATGTTGTGTTCCTTTAATACAGTTAGTTCCTCATGCTGTACTGACTAGCAACCATAAAATTATTTTCCTTGCTACTTCATAACTGTAATTTTGCCACTGTTATGAATTGTAATTAAGTAACTGTGGTTTCGGTGGTTTTAGGTCCTGTGAAAGGGGTGTTTATTGCCTCCCTTCCCCCACAGACTTTGCCACCCATAGGTTGAGAAGCACTGCTCTATAGAATACCTTTAACTTGATTAAAGTGTTTTCCCACTAAAACCAAGAAAGTACTGAAACTTGTGTTGGGGATATAAAGGCTTTCTACTGAATACAACACAGTTCATCAATCACTGAATTAAATAATCATCTTAGTAATGTCATTTTCAAGGTCAAGCCATCTTTCCTGGTATTAAAAATGCCACTCTACATGTACATAAACTAGTCCTATATTGGAAATAAATGCTGTGAAATGTAGCTTGCCAATATTGGGGGTTTGGGATGACAAATTAAGGTTTATTTTTCTTTAGAAGCTGTCTGTCAGAACTTCCTCTGCCAGTCAGTCATCATCCAGGGAGTAATATCAGAC
>LR754642.1:5921-41438 GCA_902729485.2 Mus minutoides | reverse complement strand
ATCCTGCAGTTATTTAGGAGCAGAGGGGGCATAGAACACCCCCTCCCCCAAATACTATTACACCTAACAATATATATGCCATGCCTTGGTCTTTCCTTAAATCAATATGGCAGGCCTAAGGTTCAGGTCTAATTTAAAGATGTATTTCCAGGCAAGCAGAGGAAGAGCTATTAGCCTGAGGCTAGAGTGAACAAAAAAAGCTCGGATTTCTGGCTTCTGATTTCTTAATTAAATGGCTGTAAGGTCTAAATGAAGTGTTAGAAAAACCCCTGACCCAGGAATTGCCAGGCCTTGCATATCTGCCATACCTATATCTAGATCCACACCTCAGACTCAGCCAGGGATCTAGAGAACCTAGAACCCACTGTCATGGAGTTTTCCCATGACCAAATTTGAGACTAAAGGTCAGGCACTCTGTCAACCTTGTGTGGTCTGTGGGCCCACTTCAAGAGAAGTGACCAAGGCTGCAGAACAGAACCTCAAGCCTCGAGTGGAGGACTAGTTGTGTTGTGGGCTACTACAGGGTAGAGAACAACAGGTCACTCCAGGCAGCACGTTCAGGAGGGATCTTAACATTCTGAGAACTCGTACCAACATTTTAAAAGAAATCAACGACATTCCACAGATCCTTCTTATTCAAGATCCAGAACTTTAGATCAGTTTGGAGAGAAGTTTATTCTTTGATTTAATCCTATGAAATTAACGAAGAGCTCTTCCAGAGGAAGATGTTCTTTGCCTGGGTTTTCTTTTCCTTTGTCCTTCCTGGCTATCATTTTGTGTCTCAATCTGAAGGTCTCTTCTTCCAGGACATCTGTAAACCTAAAGGTGTCCTTCCCACATATTCCAAATGGCTATCGGAGGAGTAAGTTTCAGTACTACCTCACAAGTGTCTCCTCTCAACAAAATCATCAGTTCTTTGACACCACAATAGGCTTCTTATTCATGTGAAATCCATGTGTTTGCATGCCATATGAAGATTTGTTACACCACCCTTATCTGAGGGACAACATGAATGAATTCTCCCAATACTGAAACCCTGTTCTAGAGAAGACATTGAAACCTAAGTGGTGTTTTCCTTTGTCTATGGGGCTCTGAAAAGAGGGTCTGAAGTTCTTGCTTCATACAAGGTCCCATTCACAGAGCTATTCACTACACTCTCTTCAGTTACCACTCCCAGAACAACAGCGACCTTTTTCTGCAGCCACAGTCTCTTGGAGAGAAGCTGCTAAGAGCCTGCTCTATGGAATGAATGGAGCCAGCCTTGGGTAGGCAGGATAATAGCAGGGTAGGTCCTGCCTGCAGACCCCTATGGAGAAAGGCAGCCTAGAAACCAAGCTGTCAAGGGGGAGAACCCTAAAAGTTGAATAAGGCAACACCTCCAACAAGGCTGGCCTGTCCCTACAAGAACTACTAAGTGCCCAGTGTTTTGCCCGCATGTATCTGTGTACCATACACATGACTGGCACCAGCAGAAGCCAGGGTAAATTTAGGCCAATCTGAGTCCTTGTGAAACCAATTTCTTTGACAACACTTAACCACTATGCTATAAAATTCACAAAATGCTTTTACAAAACTCATCCTGATTATAGCTAGTTAGTGGCCAAGTAGGGCTCACACAACAACCTTTACCTTAAAGTCCTCTATCTTCTATATCCATCTCTCAGTGTGATTTCTACATCCCCTAAATATAAATGATATTTAGGAATAGAGTATTAATGATTAATCAGGATCCATCAAATACATACTAATCTTCTCAAAGCATGACCCAATTTTTCTAAGAGATTACCCCCAAAACAAACTATCCTTTCCTGTCTCTCTAAAAACACTGCACTGAAGGACTCAAAGACTATTTGTTAGAAGGAGAGGAGAGGAGAGGAGAGGAGAGGAGAGGAGAGGAGAGGAGAGTCTTAGCAATTATCTAAAAACAAATTTATCATTTGTTCAAAGTCAGTACTCAGTGAACTGCTGAGTACCAGTGCGAGACAAGTGACTGCTAATGAAGCTTCTGTTCTATCAATAGCACTGTCCCTTTCCCAGTCAAACAGTCTCACAGTCAGGAATCACATTAAACTCAGCTCTAGCATCGATTGCCCTTCCCTAATGCCGCCTGCACCCAGCATCTTCTCCATTGTCACTGTCACCAACCATTCTGACACATCTCTGGCAATGAGTGCTACAAAAACTTCCAGCTAGCCTTCCCACATTTAAACTCTCTTCTAATTTACATATCAACACAAGGATTTGCTCTTTACCCACAGTTTATTTTAGGTCTTGTATTACATTTAATTGTGTGTATGCACACACATGACTGACACAGCACACATGTGGGGACCAGAGACCAGGAATTGGCTCCTTTCCCCATGTGGGCTGCAGAGACTGAACTCAGGTTGTCAGGCTTGGTGGCAAGCCAGCCTTAGTCCACTGAAACATCACACTGACTTTACATATTGTTTTAAAAGTTGCTCTATAATAAATCTCAGTGGACTCCTCCATAAAGTCTGAACGAACCTCCACCTCGTACATGTTATCAACTTACTTTTCTCTGCTCCAGAGGCCTGCAAGCACCATTTCCAGTCCACACCCATTCCAGAAGCTCTGCTCATCTTTCCTTTGCCCCAAATGATGGCTTCCTCTCCCTTCCACCTAAAACACTGCTCGCTCCTGCCTGCTTACAATTTTGTCTTTAGATTTATTTGTGTATATATATATATATATATATATATATATATATATATATATATATATATATATATATATAAAATGAGTGTTTTACTTGCAGGAATGTCTGTGTACCATGTGCATGTCCAATGCCCACACAAGTCAGAAGAGCGTTAGGGAGACATAAGAATTATTCCTGAAGAAAAAGTCCTGGTTCACTGGAAACATGACATTGTTTCCAGATACTCTAGGGACATAATATCTTTTAAGGATCAAATCTTTGAGACTGACTAGCTCAACAGACTCATTTTTCTAGTTAAGAAAATGAAGAGCCAGAGCAGGCAAGCATTTTTCCATGTAGCTGGGAGTAAAGCTGGCCCCAGCACCCATAATTGTTAACTCAAGAATCTGGAATTTTTCCTACAAACACCAATATGACTGACAATCTTTTGTTTTGTTTTTTGTTTTTTTAGGATAGAATCACCAACTTCTTTCATCCTGTTTGACCAGTGGGCAAGGGAGTGTCCAGGAAGAAAGACATTTACAGGTCCAAGCTGGGGTCTTTCCCCAATGCAGTAATTAAAAAAAAAAAAAAAAAAAGAAGGGGGTTGGGGATTGGAGAGATGGCTCAGTGGTTAGAAGCACTTGGTTTGCAGAGGAGCAGGGTTCCATGCCCTGCATCCACATGGTGGACCACAACCATCTGTCACTCCAGTTCCAGAGGATCCAACGCACTCTTCTGGCCTCCAACAGCACTGCACACACATGGTACACACACATACATACAGATACAACACCTATGTACATTATATAAAAATAAATAAACTTTAAAAATTTAGGAGAAGTGAGCAAAATATATTGCTTGAAATTTTTTAAAATTAAAAATTGAAATAAACAAACATCCACTGAATAAAGAAAAACAAAAACCAACCAACCAACACAGCACCCAGGGGTAAGTTTCTAAGCTACATGATAAAGTTTTTTAAATAATACCCAGTGAAAATATTTTTGATAGTAATGCTATTATGATAATGTAAAGTAGAGTCAGTTAGTATAAATGAAAATAAGTCATGTCTTCTTACAGATTTGGGGGGTTAACAACCCCTTTAAACAAATACACACACACACACACACACACACACACACAAGTCTTAGATCTTTAAAGCAGCCAGGGACATTATCCAGTTTCCAAACTCTATTCCACAGAAGCTATTGACTTCCAGAACTCCCTTATCTTTGTGTTCATTTAGGGATTACCTATACAGTTCCCACTATTTGCTTTTGGTTTTTGATTAGTGCAATTCTTTTATTTTTTTGTTTATGCTCCTAAACTGGAGGGTAGTTTCTCTGCCCGATAGTACTTTGACAAGGGAAAAAGTATTAGATTGCTCTATCAGGACATTTTTGAGTATCAAAATTAAGCTTAGCCTGCTCCTGGCTCATAATACTGACTCATGGCCAAATGTTTCATCTACAAGCCCACCACTGTCTCCATCCCACACTCTAGGTGAATACAAGGGTGTGCTGTGGGGGAGACTTAGCATTCTAGGTCCTTACTCTTTGCTGCTCTAGGTCTTTATGGCTGTGCTGGAGACCACTCTTCTAATGTAAATAGAAACTAAGTTAAATATCTGGAGCTTGCTGATCCCAGAGCTCACTAGAGACAGGACTCTCAGTGGAAGAGATCCCTGACATTTGAGGGTCCGCATTTCTTCTGAAAGCTCTTTCTACAAGAAATGGATCAAATCTATCCTGGGGATTCTAGTATACTTGCCTAGATTGTCAAAGGCCCTAGTTCTACCTCTAGCCCTGAAAAAAAAAAGGGGGGGGGGTGAGGGGAGGTAAACCCACAACAAATTCTAAATGCACCCCACAGAATGACATCTAATTAGCCAAAGTAGAACTCTCTTCCACTCATCAGAATTCCAGGGAAGGAGGCTGGGGAGTAGTCAGTAGGTAAAGAGCAGGTCCTCATTTGGATTTGGACCTGAATTTGGATTCTTAGAGTTCACTGGCCAGCCAGCAAGCTCCAGGTTCAGTGAGAGACCTTGTCTTACAAAATAAGATGGAATGTGATTGAAAGAGATACCTCATACCAACCTCTGGACTCCACGTACATGTGTGCACAGAACCAAGCATATGCATGTGTGCATACACACACAGTGATCTTCCTCAGTTTCCCAAGTGCTGGGATTAGAGGATGGGCCACCACACCTACCCATCAGTATTGCTTTTTTTCTTTTTGAGACAGAGTCCGAAGCTCAGGCTGGCCTAGACTCCCTATGAAGCCAAGGACCTTAGACTTCCAATCCTCTGCCTCTACTTGTGGAGTGCTGAGATTATAGGAATGACTGGTGACTGACCCTAGTTCTTCCTGAAGTCCAGCAGGTATACTACCTACCTACCGACTAAGCTATATACCCAACCCAGTATTATTTTCTCTTCTCCTCACCTTGTAGATTTCTGCAACAACAACAACAACAACCTATTCATTCTTAATTTCTCAAAATAATAGAATTTTATGATACTTCTTAACTTTTAAAATCATTATTATTGTTGTTGTTTTGAGACAGGTCTCAATACGTAGCCCTGGCTGGCCTCAGGCTTCATCCGTAGACCATGATAGCTTTGAATTTCTAGAGATCCATCTGCCTCTCCTTCCCAAGTGCTGAGATTAAAGGTGTGCTCCACCATACCAGCTTTAAGTTGTTTTAGATTATTTAATTCAGTAGTACACAAAGCTAAGTCAAATCCATGAATTTACCATGTAGAATTTAGATAGTTTCGCAATTTAAAAAGCAATTTGGAATGTCTTCTCTCATCTGGTTTGTGCCTTTCAACAGCCCTGGAAGGAGATATAGTAAGCAAATTTCAAATCGCAAACCCAGAATCGTGTGAACTGGAGCTAACACTTGTGTGGAACTGCTGTTCTACACAGGAGGAAATAAATGGAGAAGACCAAGAATTCTTGGCATAACTGTGTTTTTTCTAGTTTGGTCTTTACATGAACTACCTACCTTTGTGCAGAGATACAAACTCCTACCCTGCCCAGCCCCAAGAACATTTACCCTGCGCCCTGCGGTATTAGGCATAATCTCTACTTACAATACCAAACACATTTTCAGAAAATATTGAAATTAAGAGGAAGGGCAAAAAAGATATAAACAAAAACTTCCAGGACAGGGGTAGCCACATCTCATCTCATCATCTCATCTCTCACAACTGATGACCACAATGAGAGAAATCAGCTAAAAACACTCCATGACTTTCGTAGACCAGGGAATGACTTCCGTAGACCAGGGAATGACTTCCATGACTCAACAGGAGAAAACTGATGTAAAAGACTGCCGAATAGGTAGCTCAGTCTTTATTTAAGGCACACTCGGTCTCTAGACATATGATCCTCCAGCCTGTCCTTTTCTCTTCTAGACAATCCATAACACCAAGGAATTGTTTGCTAAAGTTTACCCTAGATTAACTACATAACCAAGTCATTAAAACAACTTTCGATGGATGAGTTCACACTTTTTGGTAAGTTCACTTAACCTCAACACAAGTCTGGAGTGTTTATGGATCACTGAACTTAGCAGACAGGACAAAAGCAAGTCAAGCAACACAGCCCCTGCATTCAGAGCTGGCTAATACTTCTGTGGCCCTTGGGGTGTTGTATTGTTGAGCCAAGGTGTAACTCAGGCTGGCCTCAAACTCTCTAAGTAGCACAGGCTTCAGTCTTGTAATCCTTCCTGCTTCAGCTTCCCAAGTGCTGGAGTCATAGGCATGTGCCACGGTGTCTACTTTCCAATTAAATCGCCTGCTCTCAGGAAGAAATAAATAATTTTCTAAAAACCCTTACACCATCTTACACAATATATTGGCAAGCTAAAAGAGAATAGAATTCCTGACACCATAATTCGAAACACTTCCTTCTAATCTGTTACTCCAGTGTGGCATTAGACTAAATTATCATGCAGGAGGCAGAAGCAAGATTAAAAGTCCCAGATACACAGCAAGTTAGGAAGCCAGCTGGGGTGACAAAAAAAAAAAAAAGAAAAGATTGTGAGTTATTTACATTCACAAGGTACAGAGCCTGCGACATCATGTTCAACAGTGTACTTTGACTCTATTATTGCAAGATCAGGGAAGGCAGCAAGACAAAGCCAGAAGGGGACTTCAGTTCCAGGACTGACCCTCTCACTGTGGCAGAGAGTCAGGCACAGTAAAGGCAAGCAAGGCCTTCCCATGGAATAACACAGTGCTTTAACTCCTGAGATTATAGGTACAAAGTACAGAGGGACACTTGACAACTGCCTCACCCAACTGCCAGAGAGAGCAAAATGGTGCCTTACCCATTCTAAATGGTGAGTCTATAAACCTCTGCAGACAAGATGGGCAACAGAAAGGACAGGAATTCAGAATCATAACACTTAAGATTTTAGATCCTGACACTCCTCAAACAACACTAACTGGCACTGAACAAACCAGGAATCCACTCAGTCTCCTCATCTGCAAAATGTGAGCAGTGACTTCCGACTTGTCTACCTCACAGATACATCATGAGGCTCAAAGAAGCAATGTTCTAATGAGAGCACTTGGGACCCTGAGGTCTGTATCTGTGAAGTCATGCAAGCTCCTAGAGGAACATCTCACATTAACCCAGAAGCCCTCACTGCCTCCTTCTCACAACCCTCAATTCCTGGTTCCCCCTGAATTAACAGAAATTATTCACCACCTCAAATTTGAGTATACTAATCCCCCAGGTCTAAGAGGGAGAGAAGGGCAGACAGGCAAACCCTTCACCTTCTTACTCTGACAGCTTCAGTTATCCTTTCCCAGGGCAAATTTCAGAAGACCACAATGGAAAAGGGAAGGGAGATGCCAGCTAGCCACATTGCCCCTGTGGTTGCCCGCTCTTCCAGACTGCAAGGCAGACCCTCTCCCCCCCCCCCGGCCTCCCACCCCCACTACCAAACAGATCTAACTGGGACCCTGAGACAACACAGAGGTGGTGTTTGGGAGACATTATTATGTTTTAGGCCGCACTCCACAGTCAAGAGGAAATTACTCTTAGCATGTCTAGCCAGAGGTTAACTGACCCAGAGAGAGCAACTGCTGCTGACTTACAGATAGACTTACAGATAGATAGATAGGTAGACTTGCTACCTCACAAGTACTAGTTTCCATTTGACTGTTAGTCCCCAACCACCTACCTATCTATCCAGTTAGGATGTATAGAATATCCAGAAAATACACCTCCATAGAGGACTTTTAAGGAGGAATGGTTGAAAAGGGGAAGGGGAAGGAATGGCCAGGCAGGGGACACCTACCAAAGTTGTACTGCAAAGCCAGACCCAGCTCATGGGGGAAGGGGCATCATGTGCTTCCAGCTGATTTCAAGGGCCTAGGAGCCAAAACAACTCCTTCCGGCTTCAAGCAGAGGGAAGGCCTGTTCTGCAGAGTCAAGCTTATTGAGAACAGCTTGGAAGATTAAACCTGGAGCATCAATCAGCCTGTTGGTAGGTCTCAATTTAAACTCTCAACGCGAAGAAGCAATCCTAATGTGGCCTAAACATTTCTGAGCTCTATCAACCACTGGGTGATACTGGTGACACTGTCCCAACATTTCAGGCCACAACATCTTCCTCATTTTAAATGGGAACCACCCTACCTACCACTGTGCCCCACCATTCCATAACTATCCACCCTACCTACCACTGTGCCCCACCATTCCATAACTATCAGCCTGATGGAGGCTCCCAGCCCTGTCAGCCATCCCCCTACACTCCCCAGAGAGCTAAAGCTAGTCCCCACTCAGCCCTGTGGGTTCACATGAGCAGGCTTGGTCCAGCCTGATCCCTAGGCTAACAAGCTGGGGGACTCAGAGTCAGCCTTACACCTGGCGTAAGGCAAAAGCCACAGCAAGCATCACCCCCTCCTCTCCAGCCTCACTGCTTACTGGTTAGAAAGGACACACAACTATGGGGTACATTTTGAACATGAACACACACCGAGGGTGCAGAAACATATACACTGACAGTCCTCATTAGACCACAGCCTATCCACAGCCCAGCCAGGCAAACACAACACTTCCCTCCCAGTCTTTTTAATAAGTGTTGGGGAAAAAAAAAATCCCAAATTATTTAAACATACCTGTCTATACTATGGGGCAACCGTATGCTCATGGTTTCTCCGTGTCTCCACAGTTCTGGAATCCTGTAGTTTCTTTGGGCGTCTTGATCAGGCCTGAGTCCCTTGCAATTTTGAAGGAAGGTGAGAGGGCCTCCCAAGTTGAAGACTGAATCCTTGTTTCTTCCAGCTGTCAGGACCCTGGTAACTGCAGTGCTAGTCTGCTTCTATCAGTTAACATGGTCTCCTCCCTTCCTGGACCCTTTACCTTCTCCTCCCTCGTCTTAAAAAAGAAGAAAATGGCAAGAAAAAAAAAAAAAAAAAAAGAGGAAAAACTATGACCTTCTTAGAAACCAAACTGTTAACCACAAATCTCTTCAAGGTTAGCCCTACGGGCTAAAAAACGAACCACAGAAAGACTCTGACTTCAAAATATCAGTCTTAGCTGCAGACAGATAAAAGCCATCCTTTCAATCCAGTTTCCCCAGCTGTCCTTCTGTTGACAGGAAAGCCTTAAGCTCCAAAGGTTGAAAAAATCTCTGGTTTCCAAATGCTTAAAATGCCAACAGCAGAATTATTCCAGGGAAGGAAAAACAAAAACAAAACAAAACAAAACAAAACAAAACAAAAAGGCTGAACAAATCCGAAATGGCACTTGGGAGAAAAAAATCTTCCAGACGATTTGCACAGTTAAAATAAATAAAACCACACAGCAGTATGTACACAACACGGTCCAATGCAGCCCTGGGAAGCAAAATTTGTGGATTTCTTAAAAATCAAAACAAAACAACGATCTTCTACAGTATAGGTTTTTGAATTCTGAAATGAACCAATTGTGCAGACACACACAAATCACAAAACACCTGAAGGGCAATGCTTTTCTACCTTCAAACCGGTAGCATTGGCCAAACCCCAGGAAATCTTAAACCTTCTTTTCCCTTTCGACCTGCAGGTTCCTCCACCTAGCCCAGCCCCGTGCTCAGCTCCAGCCTCAGATCGGCCTTTTTCTCAGACAATTTCCTCAGTCAGCTCTGTGTGCTCCAGCACGTCCAGGCTCCGAAAGTCTCTCTCGCCGCAGCGCCCTGGAGCGGTGTTCCCGCTTCCCCCTCGCCCGCCGATCGTGCCCGGCGACCCGCTCCTCTTATTGTTGCGGCTCGGCTAGGGCCAGGGCGCCCTCCACAGCGGCGCGGAGAGCCCGGGCCGCGGCCTCGGCCTCCGTGCCCGCCCGCCAGCCACAGCCTCCCCGCTCGGCCGCTCCCGGCGTCCGCGTCGCGGCCGCTGCGCTTCCGGCCCCGCCCCCGCGCGCGCTCGCTGGCTAAGGCCAAGCCCGCTGCCGCCGGCCGGCTCCGCCCTGCCCCGGCCCCGCCCCCGCCCCGCCCCGGCCGCTGGCTCCTCCTTGGCGCCGCCCTCCCTCTCACGGCCCCGCGCGCCCCCGTTCCGCGCGCTGCGGCCTAGCTGAGCCCGGTGCCGCTGTCCCAGAGGCTCGACCTTTGTTTCCGCAGTGTCCGCTGGCCGCGCCTCTCGCTGCGGTCCCGTTTCACTCCTCTGCTCGTTTTCACTCATTTGTCGCGCTCCCTTCCAAGTTACCAGGAACCCTCCTAGCTGTGCCCTCGCCCCTCTGAGCACCCACCGACTCTGCCCTCGCGGCTGTACTCCATTTAGCTTCGGTATCTTGTATGGCTCTGCCTTTTAATTTCAATGCAAAAGCCTTTGCAGGGCAATGTTATTTTGATGACACACACACCCGCCTTCGTGAAATTACGGTTTCTAAATCTCTTCAAGTAACTGTCGGAAGTCAGAAGAAAAGATTGAAATAAAAAGGAGACTTTTCCAGTACAGGTTGATGAATGCACTTTGCTATAGTGTGTGTGTGTGTGTGTGTGTGTGTGTGTGTAATATGTGACTTCCTGGTGAGACCAGACATCTGTTAACATTAGATAGTGCACCAACAGTTTTACTGAAACCTGTTCTCAAGAGCCAGTGGATTTATTGGGGTTACTTCTAGGAGTACAAACCCCTAAAGGCAGCTGCACCAGCAAAAACCCATCTCCACATGGGTGAGGACAGTGGACTACCGACCTCCACCCCCAGAGCCATTGGAGTTGATATCGTTTCTATAACTGTGGAGAGCAGCACTGTGACTCTTGGTGGTTTCAGAAACTTCTTGAAATTTCTGAGTGCTTGCCTTCTGAACCTTAACAACTGCTGTGCTCTTCCACAGGTGTGCTTGTGGAGTCCACAGGACAAGAGTCCTATAAGACATAGGATATGAAAAGGGAGAAGAAACATATTTTTAGGCAAAATGTTCGAAGGAGAGGTAAAACATGCTACCCTGCAGAGAAGCTCCTTCAGACAGGAAGTAAAAACTCAAAACAGCTTCAGAAAGGTTCCTGAAACGGACTAGATTCACTTAGACCCTTCCCTCTCCAAGCATATGTAATCGATAAGAACTATTTAGAATCATCCTCAGACAATCCAGCTAAGCAGCCTGGAAGAGGCTCAGAACAACTGAGCTACCTGCCTAGGGAGGACACTACAGTATGGTGAGCTGCTGTATAGTGTGCAGCGTACCCCAGGTTTCCAGCTTTTGTGGGATGCGCTTTCATGATGTTGCTGTCTTTAAGTCATTTCTGTTCCTATAAGAAAGACCCTACTCGCGTTTCTGTAAGCAGCCCTAAGACTCATTGGGTCATCAAATTGGACTGTGGTGGTATCTATACTGTGTTCTGCTCTTAGTCCCATTCTGGAGTGGGTAGGTACTTGGTTACATCTTCTCAGGAAATGTCTGTCACACAATAGGGTTCTTGTACTTGCAAGGCATGATTTACCAACAGAGCCTTATCTCCAGATGCTTGTTTCTTTGATTTAAGATAGTGTTTTCACTAAGTATCCCAGGCTGCCCCACAATCTCTGAGCAGTCACATGTGGGATTTATTAGAATGGTTTACTGGTTGTGGTCCAACAATAGCTGTCTACCAATGGAAGGGCCAAAATAAGAATCCAGTAGCCACAAGGCAGATGTCTCAGATGGTCTTCACTATATACCAGAATCCTGAAGAAATAAGCTCTATTGCCAGCAAAGAAATGGATTTACCAGCAAGAGAAAGATCAAGTAGGCAGAGAGAGAAAGCTTCCTTCTTCCATGTCCTTTAGATAGGCTGCCACTAGAAGGTATGGCCCAGATTAAAGGTGGAGCTTTCCACTTCAAAAGATCCAGATTAAAAGTGGGTCTTCCCACTTCACATGACTTTATTAAGAAAAAAAAAAATCTCAGGCCAGGCGTGGTGGCATGCTTCTTTAATCTTAGCACTCAGGAGGCAGAGGCATGTGGATCTCTTTGAGCCCAGCCTGGTCTATAAAACAAGTACCAGGACAGCCAGCCCCACACAAAGAAACCCTGTCTCAAAAACACAAAACAACAAAAACAAAAATAAAGAAAGAAAAGAGGAGGAGGAAGAGGAGGAGGAAGAGGAGGAAGGGAAGGAGAAGGAAGAGGAGGAAGAAGAGGAAGAGAAGGAAGAGGGGAAAGAAGAAGGAGGAGGAGGAAGAAGGAAGGAAGGAAGGAAGGAAGGAAGGAAGGAAGGAAGGAAGGAAGGAAGAAAAAGAAGGAGGTAAAAGAGGAGGAGGAAGAAGAAGAGGAGGAAGGTCCTTCATAGATGTACCAGGCCACCTGAGTTAATTCCAGGTGTAGTCAAGTTGACAACCAAGAATAGCCATCACAAGTTCACTCCTTGTCAGCTTGACACAGAATCTTATCTCCTTAAGTCAGGCTTAATTTCTAAATGAAAACAATAGCTAGGTCATAATTACATGTAACATGATAAAAACTATCCCACATACAATTAATTACAAATGCATTATATATTTAAACCATAATTATACCTAACATGATATAACTATTCTCCATACACAAACACATTATAAATTTTAGAATAGATGGCATTATCTCTTTTAGTATCTCAAACTTAAAATATTATAAACACTGATACTCTCTTCATTGATGTTGCATCACATGATAAAGAAATCGAGGAAAGAAAAACACAAATATATGTACAAACACATGCTTAACAAAATATGAGAGAAATATTTATGTCAGTTATAATCCTTGTTTCTGCATCTGGTCATGTGGCCTTAGCTGGTCTTTTTTTTTTTTTTTTTTTAAAGATTTATTTTATTTATTATATGTAAGTACACTGTAGCTGTCTTCAGACACTCCAGAAGAGGGCACCAGATCTCTTTACGGATGGTTGTGAGCCACCATGTGGATGCTGGGATTTGAACTTATCACCTTCAGAAGAGCAGTTGGGTGCTCTTACCTGCTGAACCATCTCACCAGCCCCTTAGCTGGTCTTTATAACAACCTTTCTCCACTACCCATTCTCTATTTCTTCCACCCTCTGTAAGCATCTCAGCAGGTTTTGGTTCTTTTTCTGGAGGAGGGACCCATACCTTCATTCCTGAAGGGTCTGTGCCCTTTGTCATCCTGCCTGGATTTGGTTGTTGTATTTTCCAATTGACTTTAATCACCAGACGTGGTAGCACCAAGGGGTCTCCTAAAGGAACCCCTGCTATGCAGACATTATCTTCCTTACCTCCATTATAGAAAAGCAATCCAACTTCCCCTTGGTAATCTGGATCAGTCACCCTCCTAACACTGTTCTTTTCTTAGCCTGTTGGCTTAATGGTACCAGAAGCCAAAATGTTAAGGGGGGAGGTCTGAGCTTCCAGTTCAATAATGTTTGTCATGACTCCTGGAAGGAGCACTCCTTCATCTGGAATCAAAACTTCTAGGTCAGCAGAAGTTAAAGTCATGGAAATAGGAAGCAAAAGTTTTCCTAGGGGGTTACTAAGGTGTAATAGTGAGTGAAACTATTGCTTTTCTGTCCCTTGATTCCTGGACCTAGCTATGAGAGGATCCATACCATAGATTAGATATATATTCAAATACCAAATATAGTTAAAGCATATACCTCCTTCTGATGAACTCTGCCCCAGCTCTCCAGGCTATTGCCACCTAATTGGCACTGTAATTGTCTTCAAAAGGCTATTCCATCTTTCTATTAGGCCAGCTGCTTCAGGATCATGGAGAACTCGGTAAGACCAATGGTTTCCATGATTATTTGCCCACTGTTGCACTTCTCTGGCTGTAAAGTGAGTTCCTTAGTTAGAAACAATGTTGTATAGAATACTATGACAGTGGATAAGACATTCTATATGTTTACAGATCATGGTTTTGACATCCAGGAAAGGCAAATCCATAGCCGGAATAAGAATCTACTCCAGTAAGGACATTGCATTGTCCTTTCCACAGAGGAATTGGCCCTGTGTAGTCAAACTGCTACTAGGTCACTGGCTGGTCAACCTAGGGAGTGGTGCCATACCTGAGGCTCAATGTTGGTTTCTGTTATTGGCAGATTAGGCTTGGTAAGTGGAATTCCATGTTGTCTAGCCCATTCATAACTTCCATTTCTGCCACCATGGCCATTTTGTTCATGGGCCTATTGGGCAAAGACAGGGATGGCTGAGAAAAGAGGCTGACTCTCCCCAGAATGGGCCATCCTACTTAATTACTAAACTCCTCCTTAACTGAAGTCACCTTTTGGTGAGCATTTATATGGGACACTAGTATCTTCATATCCTAGCCCATTTGGAGAGATCTATCCACATACTTCTTCCCCAGATGTCTTTCTGATCAATTTTCCAATCATACTCCATTCAAGCCCTTGACCATCCCACCTCGTATATTGGCTACAGCCCATGAATCAGTGAACAATCACACATCTGGCCATTTTTCCTACCAAACAAAATGTATGACCAAATGACAAAGTGTACTGCCTGAAGTTCTTCCTACAGTGAAGATTCCTCTTCACCAGTATCTTTCAGGGTTGTCCCAGAAAGGGATTGCTAATACTGCAGCTGTCCATTTCTGGGTTGTGCCGCCATAACATGAAAAACCCATCAGTAGAGTAGTCCCTAGTCTTCTCTTACTCAGTCAAACACCCCATGCTATAGGTGCATGCTTGGCAGAAGATGGGACACTGTAACAGGAGTAGAAACCTCAGGCATTTGGGAAACTTCTTCACATAACTTGCTTGTGACTTCAGGACCTGTTTGGAGCAAATCGTGTATATACCATTTCCATTTGACGGGTCCTATTTGGCCAGATCACATATATACCACTTCCATGTGATAATAGATTGGTCCTGTGCACATCCTGTTTCATAGTTTTCTGGATCAGATAACAACCAACTTATGATGGGCAGCTAGCTCATTTCTAATGGTAATTTGGTGGCTTACTGTCAAACATTCAGTTTTCACAGGGCCCAATAGCAGGTCAAGAGCTGTCTTTCAAAGGGAGAATAGTTGTCTACAGGTGATGGTTGTGCATTGCTCCAAAATCCCAAAGGTCCCTTCTATGATTTGCCTATAGGGGCCTGCCAATGGCTCTAAACAGCATCCCTCCTATTTGCCACTGAGACCTCAAGTACTGAACAAAGCTAGCAGCTTTCCATGTCACTTGGGTCTGAGTAGCACACCCAGGTGAAGACCGTGCTGTCTCCAGAATCTAGATAGGCCCACTAAACACTGTGCTTCTTTTTGGTGATGGGAGGGGCCACATGCAACCTTTGCACGTCCCAAACCACTAGACCCCTAAGAATTCCAGTGAGGTAGAAGGCCCTTGAACTTTGGTTGAGTTTATTTCCTGTTCTCCGACACATGTTCCCCAACAAGTCAAAAGTGGCTGCAACTTCCTGCTCACTTGGTTCAATCAACATAAAGTCATCGACACAGTGCACTAATGTGATATTTTGTGAAAGAGACAGATAATCAAAATCCTTTCTAAGTTATGATACAGGGCAGGAGAGTTAATATATCCTTGAGGTAAAACTGTAAAGGTATATGGCTGACCTTGGCAGATGAAAGCAAATTTCCTCTGGTGGTCCTTATAGACAGGTAAAAAGAAAAAGCTATTTGTTTTATCAATATCTGCATACAACATACTAGACCATGTACCAGGAGATGTGTTAATCTTCTCAATTTAGGACACTACATTGGAACAGCATAGGAGTCACTACTTGAGTTTTTGATAGTCAGCTGTCATTCTCCATGATCCATCTGTCTTCTGCACTAATCAGATAGAAGAGTTAATGGGAGATGTGATGGGAACCGCCACCCCCGCATCTTTCAAGTCCTTGATGGTGGCACCATTTTCTGCAGTTTCTCAAGGGATGCAATACTGCTTTGGATTCACTATTTTCCCTGGTAGAGACAATTCTAAAGGCTTCCATTTAGCCTTGTCAACCATAGATAGCTTTTCCAATCTTTACTCTACAGGTCAGAATGTGAGAATTCTGCCAATTTCTAAGTATGTCCAAATTAGGAATTCTAGGTCTGGGGAAATAACCACAGGATGAGTTCAGGGACTCAGTGAACCTACTCTGAGTCAGATTCCAGCCAAAACTCCATTAGTCACCTGGCCTCTATAAGCCCCACTTTAACTGATGGACCACATTGTTTCTTGGGATGTTCTGGAATCAGAGTAAATTCAGAACCAGTATCCAATCGACCCTGGAAAGTCTGATTGTTTTCTTTCCCCCCAGTTTACAGCTATCCTTGTAAAAGGCTGTAGTTCTCTAGGGGAGGAGAAAACCTAACAGTACAACTCTTAGGTCCTTTATCAAGGTCCTTCCAAAGGAGAACCTGGCTGGCCCTTCATTCAATTCTGCAAACTGACTCAAGTCTGGAAACTGATCCACGGGTTGATTTCTCTCTGCCACAATCCAATGTAGTCTTTCTTTCATTTGCTTTTTCATTTGTTTTTCCTGCTTGTATAGTTCAAACAAAAAAGCAATATGCTTTTCATCTGTTTCATGCCTGAAAACACCATGGCTGATTAGCCAGTACCAAAGGTTCATTTAAGTCATGCCACCATAAACATCACTTTGTCTGTCTGCCCATTATGAGTTAGGCTATGATGGAGATCTCTTTGCCTGTGCTGCCCATTATGAGTTAGGCTATGATGGAGATCTCTTTGCCTGTGCTGCCCATTATGAGTTAGGCTATGATGGAGATCTCTTTGTCTGTCTGCCCATTATGGTAAGTATGCTCACCTTGCCTTTGGCTAGTCAGAGCTGCTACCTTGGCCAGTGCTACTTCCAGACCCAATGAACCCTTTGTGTTTAATTCATCCAACAGAGCAGCAGCATCTCCAACCCTAAAGTCTGGCCCGGGGAAAGGGTAACAACAGAGCTCTTCAAATGTGCTGGGGCCCTTCCCACCACTTTGTCTCATATGATTGATGAAGGGCATGTCTTCTCAGCCTGCCATAGGGCAGGATCACATTTTACACTCTAGCACTGCAATTCCCTCGAGCCTTAAGATCCCTTCATCAACACTCAGCCAAGGGACATCAAGCATCTCCTGGTCCTTTTAAGCCATCTTTTGACAAATGCTTCAGCCAACTATTCAAACTTTTGACACCTCCCTCTCTTTTTAAAAAAAAAAACAAAACAAACAAAAACAAACAAACAAAAAACAGTGTAAGCCTCCATATTAAACCTAGAATCTCCACCCATATCAATAATCTCAGCCTGATCTAGTTTTATGCTCCTTCCATCATTATCCCAGACTCTTACTAAAGTCCGTTTCCACCCATATTCCCCAGACTTCTGCTGGAGTGTATCAGAGAACGCATTAAGCTCTTTAGTACTGTGGTGGTGCACTTCCTCATGGACTTTTTCTCTCCCTTTTAGGAGCCTGCTTAGCCTTAAGTGCAGTTGTAGGTCTAGAGGCAACTATTGGTGGGCCCCTCGGGACATCAGAATGTCATGCCTTATGTCTCCTTCAGAGAAGGTCACTGCTGGTTTAGCAGATAATGAAGGATTAATTTCCTCAGTCAAAGGCAGGAAAAGCAGCATTCAAGGGGTTGGAGTAAATCTTCTGTCGAGGGTAGAGACTACTTCCTCGGGTGAGATAAATCCTTGAGAATCTGAGAGTTCAAAGTTCTCAGCTTCAATCTGGTCCTCCCATACATCTCCATTTCAAGTTACAAGATCCCATTCTTAACCAGTTAATGCCCTTTCTTTAGCCCCTGACACCTTCTAAAGCTAAGAATTATTATTTTTTTCCTGTAATTCAGCCAACCTAAGAAGGGCTACAGTTTGATTTTCTGAAAAATTGAGCTGTGTGGGTGCAGACGAGGTGACTCTCTTCCAGTGCACATTTAGAAACCTTTTGCTGGATGAGGAAGCTGTCAGATGGGCTGCATTAATGTCTACGGGCCCTGCTGCCTCAGGAGCCATATTGATGTGAGTGACCTGCCCTGACCCCTGAGGCCAGGGTAATGCCTAGGTCCCTGCTGCTGCAAAGGGCCACATCTGGATCTGTTACCGTCCATGGTCACTGCTGGATGCTGTGCGGAAGTCTGTGGTCTCAGCTGTAGCCTGAGGTCACATTGATGTCTGTGGACTTTGCTGCACCTGGAACTGTCCTGATGCTGGTGGCCTGCACTACCACCCGAGGCCAGGAAGACGTCCAGGTCAGTGCTACCTCCAAGGGCCATGTCTAAGTCCAAGGTGCTGACAAGGCCTATGTTGATGTCCAGGGCCCAGCCCATGTTACCAGTGAAGGTCACGCAGATGTCCATGGTCTGGGCTGCAGCTGCCGAGGGCCATGCCTGTGTCTGTGATCTTGGTGCAGCTGGGGTCTGTGTTGATTTACATGGCTCATGTTACCACTGAAGACCATACTGGCGTCCATGTTGATATTCCTGGGTCTTGCTGCTACTGAGGGGACATATTGATGCTAATGGCCTGCACTGTTACCTGAGGTCATAGTGATGTCTAGGCCCATGCTGCTGAGGGCCTTGTCTGGGTCCCTTGTCCTTCTGCAGCTGAAATCCTTTTTGTGGTGTGTGTTCTCACCAGAAACTATGTAGAGGTCCACGATCTGTGCCTCTGTTGTGAAGAACAAGAAAGCTATTTTTGATGTGATATCAGTGACTGCAGATGTGCAGTTGAGAGGGAGAAACATGGATGGCTTTTGTGACAACCCCACTCCCACCCCGAAAGTAACAGCCTAGACAGGAAGCTAATGAAGAGAACTCTTTTTATAAGTATGATGGGGATGCTGAAGTGTAGGTCTCTACAGTTGATGGCTTCTGGTGAGGGTGCAGGAAGGGAAGGACCCAGTTTTATTTAGGGGCTGGCCACTGAGAGTCTGAGCATGCTCCAGTGAGTATAAAGGCATAGGACTTTTTTTAAAATCTGTTTTTTTTAACCTTTATTTTTGGGGAGTGGTCTCAAAGGTAGGAAGGGGCTGGACATAGAAGGACTGGGAGGTGAGTGTGATTGGGGTGTGTGATGTGAAAGTCCCAGAGAATCAATAAAAATGTTATGTTAAAAAGAAAAAAGAAAGAAAGAAAGAAACCTTTAGACTACTTATGTGCATCTGGAGCCAGTCAGTTTTATCAGTAGCTCATTGTTGTTGTCACTGTATTCTGAGATGCTAGAAGCTGATTAATTTAATCACGGAGCTCATTCTTTTCCTTTGTCAATTAATCCCAAGATGCCAGGAGCAATGGACCAGCATAATCATTTTCTTTGTTTTTCACAATTTGTCAAATGTTTTATAGAGAGACTCACCAAGACCCTTGCCTTTCACAATCAGTGAATCAGGATAATCAAATGCATTTGTCTCCTTCAGTTTGTGAAATAGTCATACTGTGGACTTTCAGTACTCTCAGGCTTCAGGAACTGCAGAGATTGACAAATTGGGAAGCCTATTCCAGATACTTTAAAAATTCATCCTTATACTTCTGTTGCTCTAGAACTACTTCTGGTACCAAATTCTTTATTAGTCGGGGTTCTCTAGAGAAATAGAGCTTATATAAAGTATATGTATTATATATGTGTGTATGTGTGCATTCTCACATATATAGTAAATATATTTAATGTATAGATATATATGTATATACACATACACACATATACATGTGTATATACATATATGCACATATATATCATACATTATATAGGTTCTGTCCTTATATAAATCATGTCAGTCATAATAAATAAATATACTTGTATATGGGATTTATAGAATTATTTCTTATAGGCTGTGGTGCAGCTAGTCCAAAAATAGCTGCCTACCAATGGAAGGTCAAGACAAGAATTTTATAGGTGCTCAGTCCATGAGGCTGGGTGTCTCAGATCATCTTCAGGATAGTCCAAAATCCTGAAGAAGTAGGCTCTACTGCCAGTGAAGGAATGGATTTACCAGCAAGAACAAGCAGGCAAAGAGAGAAAGCTTCCTTCTTCCATGTTTTTTGTATAGGCTGTCACCAGAAGGTGAGACCAAGATTAAAGGTAGATCTTCCCCCTTCAAATGATTTAAATAATAATGATAATAATAATAATAATAATAATAATAATAATAATAATAATAATCCCTCACAGATGTACCCAACTGCTTGGGTTTTAGTTAATGCTATATCTGATTGGTTTTATATCAATTTGATGCAAGCATGAGTTATTTGGGACAGAAGGACTCTGTTTTTTGGTTTGTTTGTTTGTTTGTTTGTTTGTTTGAGACAGGGTTTCTCTGTCTGTCCTGGAACTCACTTTGTAGACCAGGCTGGCCTCGAACTCAGAAATCTGCCTGCCTCTGCCTCCTGAGTGCTGAGATTAAAGGCATGCGCCACCACTGCCCGGCGGCGACAGAAGGACTCTGAATTAAGAAATGCTTCTATAAGACTGGCCTGAGAAGCCGGGCATGGTGGCGCACGCCTTTAATCTCAGCACTCAGGAGGCAGAGGCAGGCAGATTTCTGAGTTCGAGGCCAGCCTGGTCTACAAAGTGAGTTCCAGGACAGCCAGGGCTATACAGAGAAACCCTGTCTCAAAAAAGAAAAAAACAAAAAACAAACAAACAAACAAAAGACCAAAAGACAGAGATGTGACAGGGCTTAGCAGGGTGGGAAGGAGAAAGAGACTTGGGCTGAAAGCAAGTCTGTTGGACCTTTTCTTTTCTTTTCTTTTCTTTTCTTTTTTTTTTTTAAATTTGCTATACACACACACACACACACACACACACACACACACACACTGTAGCTGTCTTCAGACACACCAGAAGAGGGCATCGGATCCCATTACAGATAGTTGTGATCCACCATGTGGTTGATTGGAATTGAACCTAGGACCTCTGGAAGGTCTTGTGCTCTTAACCACTGAGCCATCTCTCCAGCCCCCAGACATTTTCTTAATTAGTGAATACATGGGAGTGCCCAGCCTACTATGGGTGGTGCCAACCCTAGACTGGTGGTTTTGGAAACTCTAAGAAAGCAGTCTGAGCAAGCTCTGAAGAGCAAGCCAGTAAGCAGCACTTTTCCATATCCTCTACATAAGTTCCTGCCCTGAGTTTCTCTGATTTCCCTGGATGATGAACAAAAAGCTATAAAATGAAATAAAGCTCTTTCTCAACAAATTGCTTTAGGTCATTGTGATTTAGTCCAGCAATAGAAATCCCAAGACTGGGGCTATGACTGTAGCATCGCATGCCCTTGGAATCCTAAGTGTCATTCAAAGCCCAGGTTTATCAAAGACTTGGTCCACTGCTTTGGGAGGTAGGCTTAGTGGGAGATCTTTAGGTCATTGGAAATGTGAGGGGGAAAAAAATAGAATTGAGGGGTTTTTAACTAGGGTTTTTTTTTTTTTCCTCGCTCTGGTCAACCCTGCTCCACTTGCTCCGGCCGGCCCTGCTTGCTCTCTCCGGTCCAAAGATTCATTTATTATTCTTCATAAGTACACTATAGCTGACTTCAGATGCACCAGAGGAGGGCGTCAGAGCTCATTACGGGTGGTTGTAAGCCACCATGTGGTTGCTGGGATTTGAACTCAGGACTTCGGGCAGAGTAGTCAGTGCTCTTACCCGCTGAGCCATCTCGCCAGCCCTTAACTAGGGTTTTTAGCGCCAAACACTAGGCGCTGGTTTTTGTAGCAAGCTAGGCTCAATCCTCAATCCTGTGATGGTTTCTGTTGTAGGTTTGACAAGATAAACAGTAACCCAGGAAACAAGCCTCTAGGCATACCTGTGAAGGATTATCTATTGGGCTAGCCTCTGGGCAAGTCTGTGAAGGATTAGGCTCCTTAAGGTGGGAAGTCCCACCTTAACTGTGATCTGTAAGCATTCCATGGGTTGGGTTCCTGGATTGCATAAGAAAGAGAAGAGTCAAGCACTCTTTCCCAGCACCCATAGCACTCAGCTTCCCAACTGGTTACACAACCTGAGCAGATGCCTCATGCTCCTGCCCTCCAGCCTTCCCTACCATGTGGACTTCATGCTCAAGCTATGAGCCCAAATCAGTGCTTCCTTCATTAGGTTACTTTAGGTCAGGTCATTTGTCACAGCAAAGCGACAAGTAGCTAACGCACGTCCTGAAAAGGCCACTTAACCAGACAAGCAATAATGAAAAGCAGAGAAAAAGATAATTTTGTGTGTCCATGTTGGGAAGAACAAAGAGGTCCAATCTTTTCCCCAGTCCATCTTGGGAGTCCTGACATGGGGTTTAAAGAGAAGACGAGAGGTAAATCAAGTGGTCTCAGTTGTGGTGTGGTCCTGCCCCTTCACTGACCTATCAGCATCCTAGCTCTAGATTCTCCTGTATGGTGTTCTGACAACTAGTCAGAAAGTGTAAAATTATCATCTGGGAGACGACTGCCTCCTCTGGTTGGTACCAGGATTTAGCCTTCTTTCTCCTAGAATGAGGCTCCTGGGGGAAATTCTATGTACTGGAGGTGGAGTCTTCCTTCTCCCCAATGTTGGGCATTTTGGCTAAGGTCACTCCCACTGAGTACCTGCTGGGTCTCTGGTACTTTCTAGAGGGTCCCTCACCTCCCACCCTGAAAGCTGTTTACTTCCATTCATTCTCCTGGCCCTCTGGGCTTCTCTCCTGTCACCACCCCACCCACGCCTGATTCTTTTCTTTTCCCCTCCCCTCTCCCATGCAGGTCCCTCCCTCCCTCTGCCTCCCATGATTATTTCCTTCCCCCTCTAAGTGGGATTGAAGCCTCCTCACTTGGGCCTTTCTGCTTGTTATACTTCTTATGGTCTGTGAGTTTTATTCTAGGTTTTTTGTACTTTTCGGGTAATATCCACTTACCAGTGAGTACATATCATGCATGTCATTTTGGGTCTGGGTTACCTCACTCAGGATGATATTTTCTACTTCTATCCATTTGCCTGCAAAATTCACGATGTTCTTCTTTTTATAATAGCCGAATAGTATTCTATTGTGTAAATGGACCACATTTCTGTAATCATTCTTCGGTTGAGAGACATCTGGGTTGTTTCCAACTTCTATTACAAATAAGTCTGCTATGAATGTAGTGGTATGGTGGAGCATCTTTTGGGTATATGTCCAAGAGTGGTGTAAGCTGGGTCTTCAGGTAGAACTATTTCCAATTTTCTGAGGAACTCCAGATTGATTTCCAGAGTGGTTGTACCAGTTTGTACTCTCACCAGCAGTGGAGGAATGTTTCTCTTTCTCCACATCCTCACCAGCATGTCACTTGACTTTTTGATCTTAGCCATTCTGATTGGTGTGAGGGTCATTTTGATTTGCATTTCTCCTGATGACTAAGGACTTTGAACATTTCTTTAAGTGCTTCTGTGACATTCGAGATTCTTCTGTTGTGAATTCTCTGTTTAGGTTGGTATCCCATATTGAATTGGGTTAATTGGTTTTTTTGGAGGTTAACTTCTTGAGTTCTTTATATATTTTGGAGATAGCCCTCTATCAGAGGTAGAGTTAGTGAAGTTTTGTTTTTTGGTTTTTTTTTTTTTTTTTTTTGGTTTTTCGAGACAGAGTTTCTCTGTGTAGCCCTGGCTGTCCTGGAACTCACTCTGTAGACCAGGCTGGCCTCGAACTCAGAAATACGCCTGCCTCTTGTTTTCTCAATCTGTAGGTTGCCAATTTGTCCTATTAATGAAGTGTCTTTTGCCTTACAGGAGCTTTTCAGTTTCATGAGGTCCCATTTATCAATTGTTGATATTAGAGCCTGAGCTATTGGTGGTCTGTTCAGGAAATTTCCCCCTGTGCCAATGAGTTTGGGGTTCTTTTCCAACTTTGTCTGTAATCCCCCAAAGCAAGACAGGAAACCAGCTGGGCAAACTGCAAACTCTGCATCTCCACGGCTGATGTCAAAGCGGTCTTCAGATCTCCAACTCTTTTTTCATTTTTGTTGACTGCAACAAACTGCTTTCTCCTTGCCTGGTTCCACTCCCTGTTAGCAGCTTTCCTCAGCAAATAGCACATGGCTCTGGCATCTCAAAATTCTTGGGGTCTCCGAGGCAATTTCAGTGTTACAGCTTCTTGTTTCAATGTCTGGGATCCACACATGATCTTCTGGGCTCCTCCAAGGGACTGGCTTCACTTCTCTAGTTCTGCCCTCTGTAGCACACTAAGCTCAGGTTGATCTACTCCACCGCCACTGCTGTCCTTGGTGATCATTCCATGGTACTGGCATCTCCAGTAATCTGGGGTCTTCAGCTGCAACTAGGCTTCACTAATAGTCTCTAATAGGCTTTCTTTATGGTGCCAAGCCTTTGCATGACCCCTTCAGTCCTGGGCCATCAACTGCAACTGAGGCTGCACCTTTACCAATGGCCTTCCATGGTCTCTCACAGTGCCAAGCCTCAGCTGTTCTTCATGACCCCTTCGTGCCTTCAAAACCAATACCATCTGGATGACTCTTAAATACAGATGCAGCAGGAGATACAACCTTGGCTATCTCTGGAACACAGCTTCTTTGGCTCTCAGATAACACTTCCCAGAAGAGTCTCCTCAGTGATGCTGATCTCTTAATCACCACTAATTTCTTAGCTCCAGCTAACTAGCATCAATTACCCCAGTAGGCCCTTCTATTCTTGACTCTAAAACCAGAGCCACATGGCTTAAGCTGCCAAGTTCTGCTGCTTGCAGGAGCTGGAACAGGGCCCCCTTGTTCTTTACATTACTATTAGCTTTCTGTTTTCCAATTCCTTCACTACCTAAGCTTGGCTGTCTTGGAACTTGCTCTTTAGACTGACTTGGAACTCAGAGATCTGCATGCCTGGCTCCTAAACTCTTAGTGTGGTCCACTAAGTCTGGATTTAAGCTTTTCTTCACCTAGAACTAGCTCTGTCCCAGGCTGGCCTTGACAGAGATCTTCTTGGCTTATCTCCTGGATTCACCTCCATTTCACTTCCTGGTGTCCCTGTTTTGTTTTGTTTTGTTTTGTTTGTTTTTCAAGACGTGGTTTCTCTGTATAGCCCTGGTTGTCCTGGAACTAACTTTATAGACCAGGCTGGCCTCAAACTCAGAAATCTGCCTGCCTCTGCCTCCTAAGTGCTGGGATTAAAGGCGTGCGCCACCACCGCCCAGCCCTGGTGTCCCTTTAATACCATATATTATATATATATATATATATATATATATATATATATATATATATATTCCTTTCTTAGCTTGCTATGCTTGTTTAAAATGTTCTTCATAAGACTTAACCAGAGAACAAAGTCTATGATGGGTGTTTCTGAGACTTCCTTTGTCAATGCAATTAATCTGAGTTTCTTCACCTTAGCCTCAGGTAGATTCTTCAGACAAGGGCAAAAAGTAGTCACATTCTTCACCAAAATGCCACAAAACAGACTCTAGGCCATTTATTGAAATTCTCCACTGAAACCTTTTGGGCCAGGTCTATAAAATTCAAATCACTTTCAGTAACAATGTCTTCCATATTCCTACTAGGATAGCCCATTAAGCCTCATTTAAAGCATTCTACTGCTCTGCAAATCCAAAGTCCCCAAATCTACATTCTTCCAAACAAAAGCATGGTCAGGTCTATCACAGAAAGACCCTCCCCCTTCCCGGTACCAACTTCTTTCATAGTTATGATTTTACTGCTGTGAACAGACATCATGACCAAGTCAACTTTTATAAGCACAACACTTAATTGGGGCTGGCTTACAGGCTCAGAGGTTCAGTCCATTATCATCAAGACAGGAACATGGCAGCATCCAGGCAGGCATGGAGTTGGCAGAGCTGAGAGTTCTACATCTTCATCTGAAGGCTGCAAATAGAATTTTGGCTTCCAGGCAACTAGGACAAGGCTCTTAAAGCCCACACCCACAGTGACACACCTATTTCAACAGGATCACACCTTCTAATAGTGCCACTCCCTGAGCCACACATATACAAACCATCACATTCTATCTGTAGTATCTCTCTAGAAAATCATCCATTTCATCTAGCTTTTCCAGTTTTGTAGAGTATAGGCTTTTTTAGTAGGTTCTGATGATTTTTTGAATTTTCTCAATTTCTGTTGTTATGTCTCCTTTTTCACTTCTGAGTTTGTTAATTTGGATACTGTCTCTGTGCCCTTTACTTAGTTTGGCTATCTTGTTGATTTTTCTCAAATAACCAATTCTTGGTTTTGTTGATTCTTTGTATCTTTCTTTTTGTTTCTAACTGGTTGATATCAGCCCTGAGTTTGACTATGTCCTGCCATCTACTCTTCTTGGGTATGTTTTCTTTTGCTGTTCTAGAGCTTTCAGGTGTGCTGTTAAGTTGCTTGTTTGGTATTGGCATCAGAGACAGCCTTTATGGTCGCCTCTGAATCCAGCAATGACATCAATCCTAGGCTACAAGGCCCTCTTGAATCTGTTGCTATGGCAACAGCCACACATTTCCCAACGTGCACCTCCCCCTTGTGCTTTACCTGCCTGTCACGCCGCCCGTGCAGATGGTGCACGTGATTACTGACTATGCTAAAGCCCAAATAAAAGTCAAAGACTCCAGCCCTTTGCCCCTCTTCTTCCTTACCCACTTCTTTCCTCCTACTCTTCCCTGCTTCCTCAGTAAACCTCTTCTCATGGAGCTGTGCTGGCCTGGTATGATCTGTCCGGATATGAGCTGCCTTCTAACACAACATATGGGATTTCTCCAATAGCTTCATAAAGGCACTTAGTGCTATGAATTTTCCTCTTAACACTGCTTTCATTGTGTCCCATAAATTTAGGTATGATGTGTCTTCATTTTCATTGAATTCTATAAAGTCTTTGATTTATTTCTTCCCTGACCAAGTTATCATTGAGCAGAAAGTTGTTCAGTTTCCATGAGTGTGTGGGCTTTCTGTTGTTTTGTTGTTATTGAAGTCCAGCCTTAGTCTGTGGTGATTTGATAGAATGCATGAGATTATTTCAATCTTCTTGTATCTGTTGAGTCTTGTTTTGTGTCTGATTATATGGTCAATTTTGGATAAGGTTCAGTGAGGTGCTGAAAAGAAGGTATATTCTCTTGTTTTGGGGTGAAATGTTCTGTAGATATCTGTTAAATCCATTTGGTTCATAACTTCTGTTAGTTTCACTGTGTCTCTGTTAGTTTCTGTTTCAATGACATATTGAAGTCTCCAACTATTAATGTGTGAGTTTCAATGTGTGTTTTGAACTTTATTTCAAATGAATGTGGGTACTTGCATTTGGGGCATAGATGTTCAGAATTTAGACTTCCTCTTTGTGGATTTTTCCTTTAATCGGTATGAAATATCCTTCCTCATCTCATTTAAGAACTCTTGGTTGAAAGTCTATTTTGTTGGATATTAGAATAGCAACTTCTGCTTGTTTCTTGGGACCATTTACTTGGAAAACTTTTTTCCAGCCTTTTTACTCTGAGATAGTGTCTGTCTTTGTCACTGAGGTGTGTTTTTCATATGAAGCATAATTCTGGATCCTGTTTATGTATCCAGTCTGTTAGCCTGTGTCTTATTTATTGATAAATTGAGTCCTTTGATGTTGAGAGATATTAAATAAATATGATTGTTAGTTCCTGTTATTTTTGTTGCTGGAGGTGGCATTATGTATGTGTGAGTCTCTTCTTTTGGGTTTGTTGTGTAATATTTAATTTCTTGGGTTTCCTTGGGTGTCTTAGTCAGGGTTTCTATTCCTGCACAAACATCATGACCAAAAAGCAAGTTGGGGAAGAAAGGGTTTATTCAGCTTACACATCCATACTGCTGTTCATCACTGAAGGAAGTCAGGACTGGAACTCAAGCAGGTCAAGAAGCAGGTGCTGATGCAGAAGCCGTGGAGGGATGTTCCTTACTGGCTTGCTTCCCCTGGCTTGCTCAGCCTGCTCTCTTATAGAACCCAAGACTGCCAGGCCAGAGATGGTCCCACCCACAAGGGGCCTTTCCCCCTTGATCACTAATTGAGAAAATACCCCACAGCTAGATCTCATGGAGGTACTTCCCCAACTGAAGCTCCTTTCTCTGTGATAACCCCAGCTGTGTCAAGTTGACACAAAACTAGCCAGTACATTGGGTGTAGTTACCCTCCTTGTGTTGGAGATTTTGTTCCAGTATCCTCTGTAGGGCTGGATTAGTAGAAAAATATTGTTTAAATTTGGTTTTGTCATGGGATATTTTGGCTTCTCCATCTATGGTGATTGAGAGTTTTGTGGGGTATAGTATTCTGTGCTGATATTTGTGTTCTCTTAGGGTATGGGTGACATCTGCCTAGGATCTTCTGGCTTTTAGAGTATCTATTGAGAAGTCTGGTGTAATTCTGATAGGTCTACCTTTATATGTTACTTGGCCTTTTCCCCTTATCACTTTTAATATTCTTTGTTTTGTGCACTTAGTGTTTTGATTATTATGTGATGAGAGGATTTTCTTTTCTGGTTCAATATATTTGGTGTTCAGTAGGCTTCTTGTACATTTATTGCCATCTCTTTCTTTAGGTTAGGGAAATTTTCTTCTATGATTTTGTTGAAGATATTTTCTGGCCCTTTGAGCTTGGAACTTCACCCTCTTCCATTCCAATTATTTTTAGGTTTGATCTTTTCATTTTGTCCTGAATTTTCTGGATATTTTGGGTTAGGAGCTTTTTACACTTTGTATTTTCTTTGACTGTTGTGTCAATATTTTCTATGGTATCTTCTACACCTGAGATTCTCTCTTCTATCTCTTGTATTCTGTTGGTGATGTTTGCACCTGTAGTTCCTGGTCTCCTAGGTTTTCCATCTCCAGGGTTTCCTCCTTTTGTGTTTTCTTTATTGTTCCTATTTCTGAACTGTTTTCTTTATTGTTCCTATTCTGAACTGTTTTGTTCAATTCCTTCACCTGCTTGATTATATTTTTCTTGTATTTTTTAAGGGGTTTATTTGTTTCTTCTTTAAAGGCTTCTACCTGTTTGCCTGTGTTTTCCTGTATTTCTTTAAGGGAATTATCTATGTTTTCCTTAAATGCTTCTCTACATCTTCATGAGATGTGATTTCAGGTCTGGTATGTCTGAAGACAGCAACAGTATGCTCATATAAATAATAAATAAATAAACCTTTTAAAATGTGTTTCTTGGTATATGATGATTTGTTTTTTACTGTTTATTTATATGGAGCAAGCTGGAGAGTTGGCTGAGCGGTTAAGAACACATACTTACTGCCCTTTGGAAGGACCCACATCAAGTGTTTTATAGCCAGCCTGTCAGCCCACCCAGCTCCAGGGGATCTGATGCCTCTGGCCTCTGCAGGCACCTGCACTCATGTGCACATACCCTCATGAAGTCACACACACATACATATAACTTTAAAATACTTATTTAAATGTTTCTTTAAATACTTTATAAAGCATGTCCTTGTTATGAAAGACTTAAACTTTTTTTTTTGAGACAGACTCTCATTGTGTACCCAAGGTAGCCTTGAACTTACCATCTCCTGTTTCAGTCACCCTAGTGTGATGGACCACATTTTAAAAAAATTTTTGGAGTGTATATTTTACTTTTGTTTGTTTGTATATTTCTTTTTTTTCAAGATTTATTTATTTATTATATGTAAGTATACTGTAGCTGTCTTCAGACACTCCAGAAGAGGGCATCAGATCTCATTGCATTGGTTGTGAGCTACCATGTGGTTGCTGGGATTTGAACTCAGGACCTTTGGAAGAGCAGTCAGTGCTTTTAACCACTGAGCCATCTCTCCAGCCCTGTCATTTTGCAGTGCAGAGATGGCTCAGTAGTAAGAGAGTTTTCTCTGCCATCATGAGGATGGGTGCTTGGATCTCAGTGCCCATGCAACAAACTGGGCTTCCCTGCTAAATGCCTGTAACCCCAGCTCTGAGGAAGTCAGAAACACAAGACTCTCTGGGCTTGCTAGCTTCCAGCCTGGCAAAGAAGGCAGATTCACAGAGAGAGCCTGCCTCAAAAGGAATGGACAGAGAGAGACAGAGAAGGACACCCAGCATTTTGTTCTGGTGCATTTAATAAGGCTTGTTACAGGAGCGTAGGTGAGGGATTATTTACAGGAGATTGGGCACCTTACCCGTGGCTACAACATTGAAGAAAATGTTCCTCAGCAAGGCAGTGGTGGAGCACAGCTTCAGTCCCAGCATTTGGGAGGCAGAAGCAGGCAGCTTTCTGTGAGTTTGAGGCCAGCTTGGTCTCCAGATCAAGTTCCAGGATAGCCAGGGCTACACAGAGAAACCCTGTCTCGAAAAAGGAAAAGAAAGAAAGGAAGGAAGAAAGAAAGAAAGAAAGAAAGAAAGAAAGAAAGAAAGAAAGAAAGAAAGGAAAAAGGAAAAAGGAAGGAAAGAGGGAAGGAAGGAAGGAAGAAAGAAAGAAAGAGAGAAAGAAAGAAAGAAAGAAAGAGAAGAAAGAAAAGAAAGAGAAAATGTTCTTTTCCAGAAACCTGCCTTAAAATCCTCAGAAAAGGGGAAAGAAAGAAAGAAAGAAAGAAAAGAAAGAAAAAGAAAAGATAAGATTAAATAAAATATAATGATCCTTCTTTTCCAGGAACCATTTACTGCCTAAAAATCCCCAGGAAAAGGTGATGGGCATTGTGAGCTCCTACCCCATCCAGGATGCAGGCAATCACAGCTCCTGAGTACAATGGCCATCTCATGCCCCAGCATCCCACAATATTCCTCTCCTTCTGGTTCTTACAGTCTTTCCACCTTTTCTTCCATGACATCCCCTGAGCCTTGGAGAGGGTGATCTGCATGGCTCATTAAAGCTGTTTGTTCTTCAATCACTTATTCTCCGAATTGTGACCACTTACATGTCTACAGCAACCACTGAAAAACCGTGCAGAGAGAAGCTTCTCTGATCAAAGCTGAGCATAGCACTGATTTGTGGGCACAAACACAAATATTTAGAAGGTAGTTAGATGGGTACAGTATGTCCAATTAGTAAAACAATAGTAGTGATTTCTTCAGTAGAGTCTATGTCCTCCCCAGAATGCTTTACAGTATCACATGTGGATTCCCTCTTGTGGAGAAGGCCTCAAATTCAATCACAAAGTAGCTGGTTACCCTTATAAATGCCATGCCTCTATTACACCAGTGGGCACAACTTGTCTGGCAGGTTAGTAGTATAGCACACAGGGGCCACAGCTACATAAGATGTTGATAAATTTCCTCTCCCAATAGCCTTCACAGTACCTTCCAGTGCTATGAAAGCTACCCAGGAAAGGAAGCATCTAGTTCTCTTCTAGCTTGATTAAAATCCTCTCTCCTCCTCCTCTTCTTTTTCCTCCTCTTCTTCTTCCTTTTCCTCATTCTTCTCCTCATCCTTTCCCTTCCTTCCTTCCTTCCTTCCTTCCTTCCTTCCTTCCTTCCTTCCTTCCTTCCTTCCTTCCTTCCTTCCCTTTCCCCTTTCCCCTCCCCTCTCTCTTCCCCTCCTCCTCCTCTTTCTCATCTTCTTCCTCCTCCTCATCCTTCTCCTCTTCCTCCTCCTCCTAAAATTGGATCTTATGTAGCTCTGGCTGTTCTGGAACAATGTAGAACAGATTGACTTCAAACTCACAGGAATCAGCCCAATTCCGATTTTCAAGTATTGAGATTAAAGGCATGTGCCAGCACACCTGGCAGAACCTTGCTTCTCAAGGAAAGTTAATGATCATCTTGACTAGAAGAGCATTTGTCAAAGATGCATAGATTCTAGGGGAAGAAGTCATTGTTGATTGCATTCATTAAGTCGTGGCACTCATCCTCCAATTCCATTCACTAATGACACGGAAGGTTTTGGGATTTTTGTTTGTTTGGTTGTTTTGTTTTTTAAAAATCAGAATTAACTAGTTAATTTACATTTGGAGCCATTCTGTCTTTTTTAATTTTTTAATTTTACATTTTTTTATTCTAACAGTTCTACAGAATTGTTCCATTTGATAGAAATTAGGACATTCTGGACTGTGAGGTCTTTTTCTAATACTTAAAGCATTTAAAAATAGATTGAACTATGCTTTTGTTGAATAACTTGATTTTTAATCAAGTGGTAGCTAAATCATGTCTGTGGGTAAGCACCCTTCTAATTCTGAGTGTTTGCACTTTGAAGTCATGGGGAAAGGTTGAATGGTATCTGCGGAGCCCTTGGTTTCCCCAGTTGCCCTTCTTAGGGCAGACTCACGTGCTCCAACTGCACCAAATGTTCATTTCCTTGGTTCCTAGCCACCTAGGGGTAACTGTTCCTCCTGGCTTTAGTAGAATTGCTTTGTATTTGACTAGCAGAGAGGTGCTTCTGTCTCCTAGGCAGAAGACTAGAGGAGTTTGATAAAACTTTGATTCTGAGGAATCAAAACTGCACTAGTACAATATTGGCACAAAGCTTGTGGGAGTAAGCAACAAATATCTGATTGGATTTAAGAACCACTCCATAAGATGGAGCCAGCCCCAACACTGCCCAGGTGGTCAAGAACCTGAGACTGGATAGGCCATGTACCTATTCTGCTAAAGGAACATAGTAATAAAATGACTCCTCACAATATTCTGCTACACTCGTAGGTCAGTGTCTTGCTCAGGTGTCATCGGAATCTCCCTCCTGCAGTAGATGGGAACAAAACTGGGCAGTGTGCAAGAGCACATGACCTGAGTCCAAAATGGGATGCTCCATCAAATCCCTCTCCTCGGAGCTCAGGGCAATTAGTCCATTTTAAATGAATAGAAAAGGGTATTACATGTCTATATTTTTAGCAGAGTATTTAAGACATACTCAGGGGCTGGCAAGATTTCTCAGTGGCAAAGGAGCTCACCCTATAAGACTGATGACCTGAGTTCAATCCCCAGGGCTCATGAAAAGTTGGCCTCTAGCTTCCCCATGCATACCATGATGTGTACACAATCCCTTACCCCCACATCACACACACACACACACACACACACACACACACACACACACACACACACATGAGACATTTTAGAAAGATATACATTAGAAAGCTTAAATTTTTCAAAGAGGCTTATGCGCTTTATTTTCACTGTTTTCTTGGTTTTTGAAGTAGTACTGCTGAATAGCACAGGCCTGCATCAGACTTGTGGCCCTCTGCCTCTGCTTCTGCTCCCTGGTGCTGGAATTGAAGACCCGCATCCACACCTAACTGGTTCCTAGTTATGCAGTTGTGCAGATGAAAAAAAAAATCACAATATGTGAAATATTTTCAGTAACATATTTTTCTTTCTGTTTTTAAAAAATAAACCTTTTATTAATTCTTTGTGAATTTCACATCATGCACCCAATCCTTCCATCTCATCTCTCCATCCCTTCATATCTACCCTCTGTCCTTGCAACCTCACCACCAAAAGAAAATTTAAAAAATCAATCAATCAATCAAACAAACAAAATCTTGTCATGGACGCTATAGTGTGTCACAGTGTGTTCCACAGTATACACTTTTGTCTGCACATCTTTACTTGCAGATGGTCATTGTAATGAGTCATTGGTCTGGCTCTAGGCCTCTGGCTTCTGCTACACGACCAATACTAGATCCTCACCAGGACTCTTCTTGGATATTCTGTTGGTGCCCTGTGTCATAGAGATCTTGCCGCTTTGGGTCTGAAGGTCTGGTCCTTTCACATGCTCCAGCACTTCATAGATGGGGTAGATGTTAGGGTGAGCCAACTCAATGCCCTGGATCTGGATCTGGGTCGTAGTTGGGCTAGTCAGCCTGCCAGCTCTCCCATACCCACATTACCACGGCGAGCTCTTCAGCACTGTCCCAGCTAGCTTCCCCAGTGCCACAGCTGGCCGGGGGCAAGACCAGCCCTCCTACTCTAATGCTGTCATGCTCTTGGGACTGGCTCACACACGCTTTTACCACCAGGGCCAGCTCTACTGTATTGCCTAGGCAAGGTCCCAAGTGCCCTAGCCAGTGAGGGGCCGGGCCAGCTCTGCACAGCTCTTGGACATCAACATGGTCCCAGCCAGCAGCCCAGACCAAGGAAGTTCACATAGCCTTTGCTATGAGCCATGCATATTGTCATAGACCCTTGCTTCATGGCCATGTATGCATGTGTGTGCATGGTAGCATGGGCTGGGACTTCACCATGGTCTCAGGTGACAGGCTCCTCACACCAGGCTATTCTTTACTCTTGCCACTTCAGTTCTGCCTCTCTTCATAGTACTCAAACTGTTCCACTTCTCTTTCTATGAATCTATGTATCTATCTATGTATCTATCTATATATCTATGTATCTATCTATGTATGTATCTATGTATGTATCTATCTATATATCCAAAGGTGTTAGATCCCCCTGGAGTTACAGGCAGCTGTGAGCTGGTGGAACTGGGTCCTGGGAACTGAACTTGAGTCCTCAACAACATCAGTGTGTGCTGTAAACCACTGAGCCATCTCTCCAACCCTAAGATCATATGTCATTACAGTCATTTCTCACAGAAGATGGGAATAACAGATATACCCTGTCTACACTAGCTAGTGTTAGGCCTTTCTTGGGAGACTGTCTACAAAAGAAAGATGTCTGCTCATTCCCCAATGGCATTACAAAAAAACTGTGAAGTTTGTAAAAACTACCAATCTTGTTTTTGTCCATAATCTATAAAGAAAACAAATGTTAACTGTAATGTTACCTGTGGTTTCTGGAGATTTTTCACATACTGCTTCTGGCATAGTGGGTATGCTAGACCATTAGTATTGGAGAGCTTAAATAATTACCTCTCTGTAGTTGAGTGCTACTCTGAATACATTCTTAAATATGTTCTCCAGTTCCACCATGGTGTCTCCTCACATGCTCCCCTTTGAAGACTGTGGGGATGGCTTTCTCAGGAAGCCCTTCCTTGAAATTGTTTGTCTAAGTGAACGTAAAACCCACAGTTTAGAAA
Organism: Mus minutoides; assembly: GCA_902729485.2. Lineage (NCBI taxonomy): Eukaryota > Metazoa > Chordata > Mammalia > Rodentia > Muridae > Mus > Mus minutoides. The sequence continues at coordinate 6,522 of LR754642.1, read as the reverse complement.
ACAAAAGGATTATTTTCCCATTGCAAACTGAGGCATTGGAGTCAGGAGGCAGCCAGTGGTCAGAAGGAGAACTAGACCAGGCCTCATGGGACTGAGTTTGAGGTCCACCGTTCCTTCCCATCAGTGCTCCCTGCCATCTTCAGGCTGTGCTGATCTTGTATGCCTCAGTGTGGTTTCTTTTTTCCCATGGCACAGTGACCAGCATGATTTCTCTTACTTGCCAATAGTTTGTGCCTCTCTTCATGGTGTCTCCTGAATTATTTCCCTCAGAGGTTTGTTCTCATTGTCAGGGATCTCAGAGCATTCAGCTGGAAAAGGCTGCTCACTGTAACTCTTGCTGGAGAGACAGCTGTGTGGTCTGCAAGGCATGAGGACCGCAGCATCTCTTTGCCCTTCATTTCCCCGAGCCTGGTCCTCTTCTGCCTGTTGTTACCTAAGAAACCACCTTTCTGTCATCACACCAGTAGAAGCTGAGATAGAATGAATAGCAGAGAAGGCTCTAAGATAGTTAGCAAAGGAAAAATGTGTGAAAGAAAACTAGCTTCCAATTGAAGGCCCGTATTTTGGGAAGCTGGGTGCATGAGTGAGTGTGTGTGTGTGT
>LR751528.1:128675-163175 GCA_902729485.2 Mus minutoides | reverse complement strand
AACATTATCCAAAGAGACAGGAGAAAAAAAAAAAAAAACAACAACAACAACAACAAAAACAAAAAACAAAAAACACTTCATAAACATCAAAGGAAAAAAAATCTACCAAGATGATGTCTCAATTCTGAGCATCAATGCCCCAAATGCAAGGGCACCCACATTACTCCTCGCCCACAACACAAACAAACAAACAAAACAAAGTAACAAAATTGAAAACTTTACTAAAGCTCAAATTACAAACGGAATCCCACAAAATAATAGTGGGAAACTTAACTTAAACAACCTACTCTCCCCAATGACAGATCATTGAAAAAGAAAATAAACAAAGAAACAACAGATGCTGTGAAAATGGATTTAACAGATACATGCACAACATTTAACACCCCAAACAAAAGATTATATATTCTTCTGAGCACCTTTTGGAACCTGAGCCAAAATTGACTATAAAATCTTTCACAAAGCAAGAGTCAACAGATACAAAATAGAAACAACACCTTCCATTCTATAAGATCTCCATAAATAATGGCTGTACTCAACAACAATAGAATCAATAGAAAGCTCACATACTGTTTGAAACTAAACAACTCTTACTCAATGATAATCTGGTCAGGGAAGAAATAAAGAAATAAATTAACAACTTTCTATAATTCAATGGAAGTGAAACCACAAAAATTCCTAAATTTATAGGACGCAATGAAAGCAATGTTAGGAGGAAAATCCATACAAAAAAGTGAATCTATAATGAAACTTAATAGATCTCATACTAGTAAATTAGCAGCATACTCGGAAGCTCTAGAAAATCAACAAACAAACAAACAAAAAAACAAAAAAACAGAAAATACAAAAACAAACATAAAGAAACTGAAAGAAAATAATACATGAGGCCTATAGTTCAAACACCAGTTGCTGAGGAGGATTTGAGGTTTGTAGACCTAGGCCTGAGACAGGAACAGGCAAGTCAACAAAAGGTGTTGATTCATTCCGGAACTGACCTGTTGTAGAGACTGGAAAAGTATGCAAAGAGAGTAATGGGCCATTTGGCCTGACACCTCTGTGCCTGGCTGACTCAGGCACATGCCCAGAGGGATTGCTGCTACCTCGGGCCTCTTGCTGGTGTTTGAACTAGCCAATCATGTGAAACCACGCCAATTTCCCCATCCCCTACCCCAATTTCCCCAACCCCCTACCCCACTTACTATATAAACCCCTAGCTTTCGAGCCTCGTGGTCAACTCCTCTATCTCCTGCATGAGGTACTTGGCGGCCCGGAGCTCCGTGAATAAACTACCTCATGTGCATTGCATCAAGATGGTCTCTTGTGGGGGTCTCCTTAGGAGACCTTAAAAAACAAGCAAAAATAAACATACTCTAGAATAGTAGACACCAAGAAATAGTCAAACTCAGGGCTGAAATCAAGCAAGTAGAAACAAAGAGAACAATGCAAAGAGTAAATTGGTGCTTTGAGAAAATCAACAAGATAGACAAACCCATAACTAAACTAACTAAAAGGCTCTGAGACAGTATTCAAATAAACAAAGTCAGAATGAAAGGGGAGACATATCAACAGAAACCCAGGAAGCAAAATAAAAATAAATAAAAAAGCTCATACTTTAAAAGCCTGTACTACAGAAAATATAAAATTCTAAATGAAATGGATGGATTTCTAGACAGATACCACATACCAAATCAAATCAAGGTCCCCATAACCCCAAGGGAAAGAAAAGCAGTCATTAATAGTTTCTCAAGCAAAAAAAAAAAAAAAACAAAAAACAAAAAACAAAAAACAAAAAAACAAAAACAAAAACCAAAACCCAGGGCCAGATAGTTTAGTTGTACCGGAAAGTGTTTGTGAACCCCAAATGAACACCAATTATTCTGATGTAATCTCATTAGGGTCTCTTTATTGCAAGCTTGATCTTGGGTTTCCCTGAGTCTAGTTTTAGGCAAGCATTTGTAGAGAAAAGAAGGGGATACCTAATCTGCCACACATCATATTGGGTGGTCATTATGGGTTTTATCAAAATTGGCTGGTACTGGGAGCTAAATTATAAACTTAGCTCTGCTTTTTTCCTGGTTGGTGGTTGAGGAAGTGAAGTGTCAGGCAGGCTTGTAACATGAAGGGGCAGATTTGCTTGGGGGTAACCTGCAAACTGATGCTAGGTACTGTCCTGTTAGTTAACCTGAGTTCAACCTTAGGGCAGTCAGGTTTTATAAAATGGAGTCTGAACCCAAAAGATCTGGTCTCTCAGTTTTAGTGCAGAATTCTACCAAACTATCAAAGAACAACTGTCTGTTCCACAAAATACAAAGAGAAAAAAAACACTACCTAATTCATTCTATGAGACCACAGTTATCCTGATATCAACACCACACAATGTTTCAATGAAGAAAGAGAACTTCAGACCACTTTTGATTATGGACATCAATGCAATAATATTCAAGAAAATTCTAGCAAACCAAATCCAAGAACACACCAAAAAAATTTCCATAACTAAGTAGGCTTCATCCCAGGAATTCACAGATGGTTTAATATACAAAATACATCAATGTAATCCATTATATAAACAAGCTTGCAGACAAAAATCACATGATCATCTCATTAGATGAAAAGAAGCTTCTGACATAATCTAACACCTTTTCATGTTAAAAGTTTTGAAGGTATCAGGGCTTCAAGGCAGATACATAAACATAATAAATGCAATATATACCAACCCAATAGCCAACATAAAGTGAAATGGAGAGAAACTTGAAGCAATCCATCTAAAATCTGGAACAAGGAAAGGCTGCCCTCTCTTTCACTGTTTTCAACATAGTTCTTGAAGGGCTGGCTTGATCAATAAAACAACAAAAGGAGATCAAGAAAACACAAATTGCAAAGAAAGAAGACAAGGTTTCACTATTTGTGGATGATATGATACTATACATAAACAATCCCAACAATTTTACCAGAGAACTTCTATAGCTGATAAACTACTTTAACAAAGTGGCTGGACATAAAATTAACTCAAAGAAATCAGTAGCCCTCCTTTATACAGATCATAAAGTGACTCAGAAAGAAATTCAGGAAACAACATCATTCAAAATTGCTACAAAAACATTAAATATTCTATTGTAACTCTAACCAAACAAGTACACATAATCTGCACTACAAATACTTCAAGGAAACAAAGAATCAAATTGAAGGAAGTATTAAGGAAGTATTAGAAGATTGAAAGATCTCCCATGTGCAAGAATCAGAAGGACTAATAGAATGAAATGGTCATCTTATGAAAATAAATCTACACATTTAATCCAATCCCAATCAAAATTTTAACACATTTGCATACTGAAATTAAATAGCAGTTTTCAACTGCATGTGGAAAATAAACACCCAAGTGTAGCCAAATAATCCTGAAAAATTAAAGAACCTTTGAAGGAATCAGTATCTCTAACCTCAAACTAAAATATAGGGCTAAGCTGATAAAACATGTCAATACTTGCTGTCTCCTAAGCTCCTGTACTTACTATATGATTCATAATGTTTATGAATCACACACACACACACACACACACACACACACACACACACACTCACTCACTCACTCACAGAGGTCACAGAGGGCGGGTTCTGTAATGGTTAAGATAGCTTTTTAAAATTTTCTTTAATCATTCTTTTTTTATACTCAAAATTGAAACCCACTCCCTGTCCACTCTCTGACTGTTCCACATCTCATACCTCCTCCTGTCTCTACAAGGAGGTCCCCACTCCCACCGGCACCCCACCATATCTCCCCACTCCATGGGTCCTCCAGTCTCTTCAGGGTTAGGTGCATCTTCTCTGACTGAGTCCAAACCCAACAATCTTCTCTTGTATATGTGTTGGCAGCCTCATATCAGCTTTTGTATGTTACCTGGTTGGTGACCCAGTGTCTGAGAGATCTCAGGGGTTCAGGTTAATTGAGACTGCTGGTCTTCCTACAGGGTTGCCCTCCTCAGCTTCTTCCAGCTTTTCCCCATTCAACCACAGGGGCCAGCAGATTCTATCTACTGATAGGATGGATGTAAATATCTGTATCTGACTATTTCAGTTGGATCTTTTGCAGGGCAGTCATGATAGGCTCCTAATTTTAAGCACTCCAAGGCCTTAGTAATAGTGTCAGGCCTTGGGACTTCCCCTTGAGCTTGATACCATTTGGGGCCTGTCACTGAACCTTCTTTTACTCAGACCCTTCTCCATTTTTGTCACTGCAGTTATTTCAGATAGGAATAATTATGGGTCAGAGTTTTTTACTGTGGGATGGTAACCTCATCCCTCACCTGACACTCAGTCTTTCTTCTGGAGGTGGGCTCTACAAGTTCCCTCTCCCCACTGTAGGTCCCTCCCTTTGAGTCCTGAGAGTCTCTCATTTCTTAGGTCCCTGGTACATTCTGGAGGGTCCCTCTTCCTCCTGTATCCTGAGGTTGTCTGTTTCTAATCTTTCTGTTGGCCCTCAGGACTTAAGTCCTTTTCTCCCACCCAAAACCTTATCAAGTTCTTCTCTTGCCCTTCTTGTTCACTTTTCTACCTAGGACACTCCCTCCCTCCCCCTTCCTGTGATTGCTTTCTTCTCCTTCCCTAGTGGGATTAAGACATCTTTATTTGGGGCCTTCGGCTTGTTAATCTTTTTGAGTTCTGTGGACTGTATTCTGGGTATTCTGTATCTTTTAGCTAATATTCACATATTAATGAGTACATACCATTGAAGTCTTTTGGGGTATGAATTACCTCACTATGAATTGTATGGTCTAGTTACATCCATTTGCTGCAAAACTCAGGATATCCTCATTCCTTTTCATTTATTTATTTGTTTGTTTGTTTGTTTATTTATTTTGGTTTTTTGGGACAGGGATTTTCTGTGTAGCCCTGGATATCCTGGAACTCACTCTTTAGACCAGGCAGGCCTTAAACTCAGATATCTGCCTGTATATGCCTCCCAGGTCCTGGCATTAAAGGCATGTTCCACCACTGCCTGGCAGGATGACTTCATTCTTTTTTTTTTTTTTTTTTTTTTCCAATTTTTTTATTAGATATTTTCTTAATTTACATTTCAAATGCTATCCTGAAAGTTCCCTTCCCCCCTCTCACCACCTTGTTCCCCTGCCCACCCTCTCCCACTTCTTGGCCCTGGCGTTCCCCTGTATTGGGACATAAAAAGATTGCAATACCAAGGGGCCTCTCCTCCCAATGATGACTGACTAGGCCATCTTCTGCTACATATGGAGGTAGAGACACGAGTTCTGGGGGTTTTGCTGAGTAGTATTCCATTGTGTAAATGAACCATATTTTCTCTATCCATTTTTGTTGTTGTTGTTGTTGTTGTTGTTGTTGTGGGACATCTGGGTTGTTTCCAGCTTCTGGCTATCACAAACAAGGCCATTATGAACATAGTGGAACATGTGCCCCTGTGGCATAGTAGGGCATCTTTTCAGTATATGCCCACCAGTGGTATAGTTGTATCTTCAGGTAGATCTATTTCCAATTTTTTTGAGGAATCTCCAGATTGATTTCCAGAGTGGTTTTACCAGTTTTTAATCCCACCAGCAATGGAGGAATGTACTTCTTTCTCCACATCCTTACCAACATGTGCTATTGCCTGAGGGTTTGAAGTTATCCATTCACATTGGTGTAAGGTGCAATCTCAGAATAGTTTTGCTTTGCATTGCCCTGATCAACAAGGATTTGAAAATTTCTTTGATTGCTTCTTAGTCATTCGAGATTCCTCTGTTGTCAATTCTCTATTTAGGTTTATACGCCATTTTTTGATTGGATTGTTTGGATTTTTGGTCTTTAGCTTCTTGAGTTCTTTATGTATTTTGGATATTAGCCCTCTATCAAATATGGAGTTAGTGAAGATTTTTTTCCAAGTATCTAGGTTGCTGATTTGTCTTAGTGACTATGTCCTTTGCCTTACAGAAGCTTTCTAGTTTCATGAGTTCCCATTTATCAAGTCTTGATCTTAGAGCATGAGCCATTGGAGTTCTATTTAAGAAAATTTCCCCTATCCCAATGAGTTCAAGTGTCTTTTCCTTTTTCTCTTCTATTTTGTATCTGGTTTTATGTTGAGGTCCTTGATCTACTTTGACTTGTGCTTTGTGAAAGGTGACAAGTATGGATCTATTTTCCCTTTTCTACATACAGACTGGCAGTAAGAACAACTTCATTTATGGAAGATTCTTTCATATTTTCCATTGTATTTTTTACCTACTTTGCTAATGATCAGCTTTCTATGTGTGGTTTTATTTCTTGGTCTTCATTTCAATTCCAGTGATCAATTTGTCTGTTTCTGTACCAATACCATGCAGCTCTTTATCACTCATGCTCTGTAGTACAGCTAAAGGTCAGGGATCTTGATTCCCTTAGCAGTTTTTTCATTGTTTAGAATGGTTTTGATATTCTGTTTTATTTTTTTTTCCTTTCCAGATGAATTTGAGAATTTCTCTTGCTCTTCTTACATCTCTGAAGAATTGTTATGGGATTTTGATGGGGATTGAATTAAATCTGTAAATTGCCTTTGGTAGGATGGCCATTTTACTATGGTAAGTCTGCCAATCCATGAGCATGGGAGATCTCTCTATTTTCTGAAATCTTCTTTGATTTCTTCCTTCAGAGACTTGAAGTTCTTGTCATATACATCTTTCACTTGTTTGGTTAGAGTTATCACAAGTTATTTTATTTTATATTTATTATTTTATTTTATATTATTTGTTGGGAGTTGTTTCCCTAATTTTATTTTCTGCCTGTTTATCAATTGTATAAAGGATGGCTACTGATTTATTTGAGTTAATTTTATATCCAACCACTTTAATAGAGTTGTTCATCAGCTGTAGAAGTTCTCTGGTGAATTTTTGGCGTAGCTTATGTATATTATAATATCATCTGCAGATAATAAGACCTTTATTTCTACTTTGCCAATTTGTATCTACTTGATCTCCTTTTGTTGTCTTATTGCTCTAACTAGAACTATATTGAATAGATATGAAAAGAGTGGGCATCCTTGTCACCAATTTTAGTGGGATTGTCTCAAGTATCTCTCCATTTATTTTGATATTGGTTGTTAGTTTGCAGTAAATTGCTTTTATTATGTTTAGGTATAGACCTTGAATTCCTGACCTCTCTAGTACTTTTATTATGAAGGGCTACTGTATTTTGTCAAATGCTTTTTCAGCATCTAAGTAGATGATTGTGTGATTATTTTCTTTGAATTTGTTTATATAGTGGATTATGTTCATGGATTTTTGTATATTGATCCAACCTTGCATCCCTGAGATGAAGTATACTTGATAGTGGTAAATGATAGTTTTTTTTATATGTTCTTGTATTCGGTTTGCAAGGCTTTTATTGAGTATTTTTGAATCGATATTCATAAGAGAAATTGGTCTGAAGATCTCCATTTTTTGTTGTTGTTGTTGTTGAGTCTTTGTGTGGTTTAGGTATCAGAGTCATTGTGGCTTCATAGAATGAAATAAGTAGTGTTCATTCTCTTTTTATTTTATAGAATATTTTGAGAAATATTGGCATTAGGTCTTCTTTGATGGTCTAGTAAAATTCTGCACTAAAGCTTTCCTGCACTAGGCTTTTGTTTGCTGGGAGGTTTTTAATGAGTTCTTCTACTTTCTTAGTGGACATGGATCTGTTTAGAAAGTTTACCTGCTCTTGATTCAATTGTAAACATTTTCAAAGAATCAGAGAAGAATAATTTACCCACGACGAATGATAATTGCACATATATTCTCAGGTTCTTAATTTTTCCAAGCTGCAGAGACAGTTACTACATACAAAACATTGGAAAACTCTTACCTTGTAGAAAGATATGTGCCTTTATCCCTTGGCAAGTATCATAGGAATTAATTTACCGTAGATATAATATTTCAGCAAACAAATATTTTACTGATCAAGGTTTTTTACTAAATTGTAAATGATCTTGATTTCCTATCCATTATATAATGTGACTCATGTTATAATTTATATGTCATAGTTATTTATATGAAAACCCATTAAATCATATGTATATCTGAGTTCTCAGTGTTAAAAACAGTATTTCAAATCTACAGATACATACACACATACACACACACACACACACACACACACACACACTGTAGCTGTTTCAGACACATCAGAAGGGGAAATACGGTCCCGTTAACAAATTATTGTGAACCACCATGAAGAGTCAATGCTCTTAACTGCCAAGCCAACTCCTCAGCACCCAGACTTATATTGTATTGTTGAAAATTATCCTGTGTTCTTTTTCAAGTCATGGCAAAGGCAGTGAATCAGTTCCAGTGTATCTTATTTTAGTAGGAGGATTCTTTTTGTTTGCATCTCTCAAACTGTTCCCTCTCCACTGATGGCACTTCTGCACAAATCACAGAAGCTGAAAATGTAGCAAGAATAAAACCTTGACAGTCCCCCAGTGAGAAATCACATCATCAAGCTCGTAATGATGCTAATGTAAACTGCCAAGAACTGTCACTCTAAAAGTCAAGGCAGGCTCAAAGCAGAGAGCAGGGAGTAATGCCATGTCATGAAAGCAAACAGAGGAAAACAAATGCATTATGTATATGAATACAAGAAAATGAGCGGTTGCTTTTTCAAAGGCAGTTGTCAATAGATCTTGCTCTCAGGCAGGCTCGTCTGTACACATTGAGTATAAAAGGTACAGAATTTCTATGTCCTTGGCAGAGCCATTCTACCTTATGCTGGCTACTCAATAAAACCAGAAATGAACAGTCAATGTCTATGTTTAAAAAAAGAAACAAAGAAACATCATTGCACTTAAATATGAAGTGGCAGAATATGGGTTTATTCTTTCCTAATATATAATTAATAGAAGTAAAATTTTGCTATAATTCCTGCTACATTTTAGTGAAACCAGAATGGAAAGGTTATTTGATTTATTCTGGTGTATGAGAGACAAAGCCAAAATCTTGTGTTTGAAGTCAGGACATAGCCTTTCATATTCTGCCCTGTAACATAAGCTACTCTGTGTCCAAAAATAGTACATTTCTTAGATTTATAAAAGATCATTAAAAGTGCAATTCTGTATCATGTGAGTTTTTGTTGTTGTTGTTGTGTTTTTGTTTTGTTTTGTTTTGTTTTGTTTTGTTTTTACTTTGGAAACGACTATATAAACCCCTTCCATCATTTAACAATTACATATAGCAGTTAATGCATTTTATCTTTAAAAGAAAGTACTCAAAGTTATCACAAACCAAATTCCATACTGCTAATAGTCAAAAGTAAAGGTTTACAAAGGTGATGGATTTCATGAATTGATTTGTTAATGGGGCTGAACATTGAACAAAAGAATCATCTGAAATTATAAATTTGATATGCTTGACATAATCTTTAACTTCTTTCCGGAATCATGTGGATTTGGTGGCAGCCACACTATACATACAGAATCACACAGTCCAATTTATACAGCTATGAACTAAAAGCTTCTATTATGGCAATGGCAGCTAGACTTACACAAGCAAGTAATTTTGACATAAGTTAAAGTGTCCTTGGAGATCCAGCCTACAGGGGTGAGAGAAGAGAGCAGCACGAAGCACTTGGGATTTTACCCATTCCACTTTCTCTTTTGCGTCACTATTTTTGGTCAGGCTTTGGGAACATGGTACAGGGTTCATTCTCATGATATTTTTTAATGACTGGAACATCAGAAAGCCAAGATTATTGGAATGATTAGAAATGTTTGGATATGATAACAAAAAGGTAGAAAAATCCCTGATAATGTTGCCCAAAAATGGTAAGAGTTATTTAAAAGAAAAGCAATCTATTTACTGAGAATTATACTAATGCATCAGTGATATCATTGTTTTATCTCACAGTGCAAAAACTTTATTTTGGAAATCTATATCGTCTTTATACATTTATGACAAATAAAGTCAATCTTATAATATCAACTTTAAACATATAATATATACTTACAATTACTAATAGTTGATTATATCTTCTAAATGATATTTTCCTAGGGTTTGATTTATAAATATTATTAAGTACTTTAGTGTAGACATTCATTATAAGATTACAGTAATGCATCTAGATATTTTATGTCAGTTAATATTAGTAAAGAGAAGAGTTGTGATATACAATTTTCATAGAATTATTAAAGGATGACAGGGATGACTCACACTATGGAAATGTGGTAAACTATAAAGTCGGTGAATCAAAATTTCAGTTTTATTAAAAGATTTTATAGCAAGACTGCACTTATTACAGAATGTTAATGAAAACTAAAAAAGAAAAAAAAAGATCATTATATTCTTAACCTACAGTGGTTTCCTATGTTACTTCTGTTGCAATAATACACAGATATTCATGTGTACATGTTGAGGGTTGAAGTTCTGCTCATGAACCACAATTTTATCTTGTTATTTTTCTCTCCAAAGCATTATGTATTTTCAGAATTAGCAGATGATTTTCCATATGTTATTTTGAGTATAAGTTACAAACTATAGATACACACTCAGAATATGCCACAAAAGAACTATTCATATTAAAAATATGGTTCTTAATTTTACTCAACTGAAAGTTCTAGCTTTTGTAAAAACTGTAGTTAAAATAAGAACATCAAACTTTCTTCTCACAAATCTTTCTGATGTTACATAAAAATATGTGAATTGTCTTTCATCAAAGTTCTCAGTTCCTGAAAGCTGATGACATATTGGTTGGGATGCTTGATTTACCCTACAAATGCAAAGCACACTGAAAGTGAGAAGCCCAGAAGCTCAGAATACCCAAGATACAATTCACAAACCACATGAAACTCAAGAAAGAAGACCATAGTGTGGATACTTACATCCATCTTAGATGGGGGGGGGGGAGGGAGACAAAGACAAAACACCCCTAGAAGGAGTTACAGAGACAAAGTGTGGAGTAGAGACTGAAGAAATGACCATCTATAGACTGACTCACCTGGTGATCCATCCGATTTACAATCACCAAACCCAGATACTGTTATGGATGCCAACAAGTTCTTGCTGACAGGAGCCTGTTATACCTCTCCCCTGAGAGGCTTTGCCAGTGCCTCATAAACACAGAGGTGGATGCTCATAGTCACGAATTAGACTGAGTATAGGATCCCCAATGAAGGAGCTAGAGAAAGGGCCTAAGGTGTTGAAGAGGTTTGTAGCCCTATAGGAGGAACAACAATATGAACTAGCCAATACCCCCAGAGCTCCCAGGGACTAAACCATCAAACAAAGAGCACACATGGTGGGACTCATGGCTCCATTTGCATATGCAGCAGAGGGTAGCCTAGTTGGTCATCAATGGAAGGAGAGGCCCTTTGTCCTATGAAGTCACTATGCCCCAGTGTAGGGAAATGCCAGAGCCATAAAACAGGAGCAGGTAGGTTGGTAAGCAGGGGGAGGGGGGAGAGAATAGGAAGAGGGTGTTTTTCTGAGGGGAAGCCAGGAAAGAGGATAATATTTGAAATGTCAGGAAAGTGACTTCTTTTGTGATTGAATTATCTCACTAAGGATGATATCCTCCAGATATATCCATTTTCCCAAGAATTTCATAAAGTGATTGTTTTTAATAGCTGAGTAGTACTCTATTGTGTAAATATACCACATTTTCTGTGTCCATTCTTCTGTTGAGGGACATCCAGGTTCTTTCAAGCTTCTGGCTATTATAAATAAGGCTGCTATGAACATAGTGGAGCATGTATTCTTATTACCAATTAGAAGATCTTCTGGGTATATGCCCAGTAGAGGTTTTGCTGAATCTTTCCTTAGTTACTATGTCCACTTCTCTGAGGAACCTCCATACTGATTTCCAGAGTGGTTGTATCAGCTTGCAATCCCACCAGCAATGGAGGAGTGTCCCTCTTTCTCCACATCCTCGCCAGCATCTACTGTCATCTGAGTTTTTGATCTTAGCCATTCTGACTGGAGTGAGGTGGAAACTCAAGGTTGTTTTGATTTGCATTTCCCTGATGATTAAGGATGTTGAACATTTTTTCAGGTACTTCTCTGCCTTTCGGTATTACTTGATATGCACTTGCTGATAAGTGGATATTAGCCCAGAAACTTAGAATACTCAAGATACAACTTGCAAAGCACAAGAATATCAAGAAGAATGAAACTAAAGTATGCATATTTCATTTCTTCTTAGAATAGAGAACAAAACACCCATGAAAGGAGTTACAGAGACAAAGATTAGAGCTAAGATGAAAGATGGACTATCCAGAGACTACCCCACCTGGGGATCCATCCCATAATCAGCCACTAAATCTTTCAGAACTTTCAGGATAGCATTTGAAATGTGAATAAAGAAAATAACTAATAAATAATAAAAAAGAAAAAGAAAATAAAAAATAGAGGCAAACCATTTTAGAAATGTTAGTGGGAATAATAAAGTTCCACTGGATTAAAAAAAAAGAAATGTTAATAAAGAAAATATCCAATAAAAAAATAGAAGCAAACCATTTTAGAAAGGTAGTGGGAATAATAAAGTTCCACTGGATTAACAAAAAAGAAATGTAAATAAAGAAAATATCCAATTAAAAAAAAAAAAAAGGAAAGTGAATTTGTGGTGAGAAACACCCATATGGATCAGACACTATTGCATATGCCAGCAAGATTTTGCTGAAAGGACCCTGATATAACTATCTCGAGTGAGGCTATGCCATTGCCTGGCAAATACAGACAGGGATGCTCACATTCATCTATAGGATGGAACACAGTGCTCCCAATGGAGGAGCTAGAGAAATTATCCAAGGAAGTGAAGGGGTCTACAACCCTTTCCATGGAACAACAATATGAACTAAACAGTACCCCAAGAGCTCGTGTCGCTAGATGCATATGTAGCAGAAGATGGCCTAGTAGGCCATCACTGGGAAGAGAAGCCCCTTGGTCTTACAAACTTGATATGCCCCAGTACAGGGGAATGCCAGGGCCAGGAAGTGGGAGTGGGCAGATGGGGCAGCAGGGTGGGGGAAGGGTATAGGGATCTTTCAGGATAGCATTTGAAATGTGAATAAGAAAATATCTAATAAATAATAAAAAAAAGAAAAAGAAAATAAAAAAAATAGAAGCAAACCCTTTTAGAAATGGTAGTGGGAATAATAAAGTTCCACTGGATTAAAAAAATAATAATAAATGTAAATAAAGAAAACATCCAATTAAAAAAAAAAGGAAAGTGAATTTGTGGTGAGATACACCCATATGGATCAGTTTTTTAAATTGGTTAAAGTTAGAAAGTTCTGCTAAAGTGGACATTCCTGGTTTCTTTAACAAGTCAGTTTTGTCATGTGATATTTTTCTGGAAGATGTCTTGTGAGAGGGCAAGCAATGTTTTGCTGAAAACAAACACTTGAGAGAGTGTGGGATGTTTAGAAAGAACATAAAAGGAACACCACAAGTAATGAGAAAACGCTATTTAATTGCGAAGCAAAGGTTTGCTGGTCTTTGCTGCTTTTTATTAGTCTCCACTTCATAGTGAGAAATAATGCCACAATCCTCTAGTGGCATTTCCACTGATTCTGACCTCTTCCATTGATACTGACTCATACAGATTAGGGCAGAGCCTTGCAGAGTTTTGCTGGATCATGCCACAGCTACTGACTTGTGTTTTGCTTGATCTATTGAACTTGATTGCTGGTAGTCTAACAATGCAGAGTGAACTTTCCCCCAAAAATACTTCTAAACAGTTCTTGTACACTCTTTCCCTATTAGCCTTCTTTTTCATGTGCCTCTGATCAGTGGGTTATGAGGGAAGTTGAAGAGTTTAAGTATCATAGATAAAGTACGTTTTGAAAAACTGCTGAGCCTACATTCTTCAAGTACGATGTGGATGTTTCTAGTTATGTTATTTTATTTTTCATGAAACTATAACCTGAAAGACTCACCAAAAGACATAAAACAGTTCCCACTTTACTCTTAAATCTTGCCTTAAACATCAAAGAAGGGAAGACCATAACAATGGGTTAAATAAAGTCCGGGATGTGTACATTAGAGGATGTTATATGGTAGATGTACTAGTTCCCATTTTCAGCTGCTGTGATAAAATGCACTGAAAGAAGCAAATTGGGTAAGAAAAAAAATAGTTGGTTTTGCTCACAGTTTGAGGTTACAGTCAACAGGCCTAGAAGTCATAGTGAAATGAGCTTGAAATAGCATATCATCACACCAATAATCATGAGCAGAGAGTAGTGAATATTATCTTTCTCCAAATCTAGATGAAGTAGGCAAATAGGTCTTCCCGCTAATCAAGATTCTCCCACAAAAGTAAGTCTACAGGCCAGTTTAATCTGTACAATCCTTCATTAATTTATGACCATGTATGATGTCCATGTAAAACCTCTACTCTTAAGGTCCAGAGTTCTATGTGAAAGAGATGGTGGGAAGAGTTAAGAACTAGAGGTGATAGACAAATTCATGGAGACAGTGTTTTCAAGACACGAGGAAGAATGATATGCATATGAGCTCAGTGTTTTGGAGAATGTACAGAAGATGCACACAAATTCAAACCAAGCAACATCTCAACATGGGAAAGGGGAAATAGGCACAAAGTCCCACATTTAACTAAGACATTCTTTGCAATTGATTTCTGTTGAAAGAGGCAAAAATTGGTTTTCCCCAATGGAATGAGAAAATATATCTGTCATGACCAAGGGCCTCACCTTACATGCAAATCACACTTATCTTACAGATTTTTCTTTTGATATTTTTCCTTTTCTTATCTCATATTAAAATCTCATTGAACCTACCTATTTAATATTTTTGTTTTGTTTTGTTTTATGTGTTTGGGTATTTTGCTTGAGTCTTTGTTTTTGTACCAAGGATGTTCCTGGAGCCAGTGGAGGTTAGAAGGGGACATCAGATTCTGTGAATTAGAAATAGAGATGATTGTGAGTCACCATATTGGTACTGTTAAGATAACCTGTATCCTTAGGAAGAATTAACACACGTAACCACTGAGCCATCTACTTCCCAGTCCCAAACTTATCTATATATAAAGATTTATTTTAGTATTTTACTATTATGTACATGTCTGTCTGTCAGTATGCACACATGAGTGCTTGTGCTCAAGAAAGCTATAGAGATTTGATATCTCTGGAGTTGGATGTAAAATCAGATATGTTTTGTTCAACTTGGAATTAAATATTGGTTCTCTGTGAGCATATTATTCTCTCTTAAACACCAAGTTATTTCTCCAGGCCTGAATCTATTTTGACTCAAATTATAATATAATTGGTTCTAGGATTATTAAATACTCAATTATATATTTTAATGAGTATTCTTGATCTAGAATATAATTTTTTGAATTATATTTAGAGATTCCATTTCAAAACTGTGTGATGATTTATTTTAGTTCTCAGGTAATATTCTTTACAAGCCTATCAAGCATAATTTATCCTTTCTGTGCACTCTTAGGGGTGTGGCCTTCCACAGAAAGTGGGAACCAAGTTTAAACAAACTTGGGGGAAAACCCAAACTGACTCTTCGTCTCCAGTTGTCAATAACTTCTCAGTTTGAAGTGGGACTTCCTACCCACCTCTCCTCTCTTTACTGGACTTTGATCAAGCTTGACATTCCAAAGATCTTCTGCATTCTGTCACCATGATTGTGTATTGATTTGGACAACTTTCAAAGAAAACAATTTCATCATAGTAATTCATCACCTCTGAATATTAAAATCTTTTTTACTTCAGCCCCATTTTCTGCATGATCCCTGAGATTTGGAAAGAAGAAATGAGTGATAGATGTTCCATTTAGCAATAAGTATTCCACAATTTTTTATTCTTTGCACTGTTAGTGTTAATAAAACTTTATATCTAACATTATGTACTGTAAAAACAACTTTCTCTCATTAGGGCTGAAAGATGCATTTATCTGTAGACGTCACTAAGAGTCCCTTTGACAAAATGGTCACTTAGCAAAATAAATTTAGTAGTGCTGTCCTTGGTGTTTACCCACAGGTTCTTGGCCCAAAGACAGTGTCAGGTATGGGAATCATCATATGGAACAGGCATTAATCTTATGATACAAGACTTAAATCTGATCAGGATATGGCTGGTTACTCCCATGATATTTGTCATGTCTTGTCTGGCCATTTGTTATTGTAGTTTGTAAAATTTATACTTGGGAGCTTTTTTCTCTCTTTGGAGCTTGCATAGCATCTTCCAGTGCTATGAAAGCTATCTAGGAGAAATGATACTTCCCAATGAGTTATCCATGATTCTGGATTTCATGGATGTTCCTGAATTCTATGGGTATTACATATAAATCACACATACAAAGTTTCAGAGGTAACACACACAAATTAAATAAAATGTGTATTATTTCTCTCTGGGTTTGGGTTACCTCACTGAGGATTGTTTCAAGTTTCATCCATTTATTTAAATATTTGACAGTTTCATTTTTGACAGCTGAGTAATATTCCATTGTGTAAATGAAACTGATATTCTTACAGGTATTTGTTATGTATTTTTCTTTCAACCATTCTAGCTGATGGCTAATAATGTTGAAATTTTAAAATCTGTGAAGCTGTTTGTGCAGAAATATTTCTATTTATGATTCTCTAAGGCAGTTAACATGGCATCAGATTGATTAATTCAGACTATCGTAATAAAATATTTTGGTATTTTGGGGGACTGACTCTTTTTTTCTGCTTTTCCAACAGTATAACTCTTTGGAAAAGACAATTGGAAACCTTCTGAACTCCTAAGGACTTTGAGAGTTGGTAGAACTTTTGCTCCTATGGTTTTACAAGACAGGTGGGTACTCTTCGCACATACTTGTTCTCTCAGATGTTTTGAGAGTTACCAAATGCAGTGAGAATTTACAGCTTCCCTTTGTTGCCTTTTT
This sequence comes from Mus minutoides, assembly GCA_902729485.2. NCBI lineage: Eukaryota > Metazoa > Chordata > Mammalia > Rodentia > Muridae > Mus > Mus minutoides. Next base: position 146,337 of record LR751528.1, on the reverse strand, counting down.
AATTTTATCTTCCATCAGGACCATGTGGCCTGTACTGTTTCTAGGTCTCTCATGCTCAAGAAATAATGTTAAGATTGTCTAGATGTTTTTGCCATAGTACTTGGAATGCAGAATTTATTAAGCTATTATTTTATGTAAAATATTAATTATTCATCTATTTTATAAAACAGTGGAAATATGATGAGTTGTTTAAAATGATTGTGGTTATGAAAGTTTAAGCCTTTGTAAGAGATTCATATTGGTATTGTGCTGAGACTGTTGTAGACTGTTATAATAAGTATGTGTTGTCTTTGTGGTGTTCATTTTATCTCATTTGGATTCTCCCTTTTCTACTTGGTTGTTTAAAAATGTAGAGATAAACTTTCTAAGAGACTTTTCTTTCCATTCTCTCCCCTCTGTCTTCTCTCTCTCTCTCTCTCTCTCTCTCTCTCTCTCTCTCTCTCTCTCCCTCTCTTTCACTGTCTCTCTATCTCTTTCTCTCCTTTTGAATAACAAATAGCAATGAAAATATTGCCTGACTGAAAGAGGAAAAGAACACATAAATACTTGTATTGTGTAGTGTGGTGGACACTAGCATATCAAGGAGGACCAGGCTTCTTCTGTGCACAGGACAGAAGAATATACCCTTTCTCCTTTTATGGTAACTTGATGATAAGATGGTAGCATATCTTCCAATTTATGAGTTAGGGCTAACTTTTTTTTTTCACATTAGTTACCATAAGACCTCTTCCATCTCATTAATCATTTAACTATATTAAAGTTCTTTAACCATAAGTAAACAAATAAATATAGTATGGGAAGAAATAAGAAGAAAATTGAAGGAATCCTATCATGCAAATGAGACAGTATCAAATTCAAATTTTAAGATAATGATTTCTAAATGATGGGTTTAATGTTTGAAGGAAAAAAAACAATTTTGGGAGGAATGACAATATAATGAAATTTCAAAAACATCATGCAATTCTAGTGAAATGCCAACAATAAAGGACAGTCTGAACTTTTATAAATGTTTAGCAACTATAAATATTAGAGTTCTCAATTAAAATATGTGATGGATAGAGCAAGAATCAGATTAAACCTTGACAAATTGATATTAATGATGTCACAAATAAATGAAAGTTTCATTTAGAAAAATAACTTCCTCAAATTAATCCTAGATTGTATTTAAAAATAAACAATAAAGGACACTTTGACAATTGAACCATCAATCAAATTTAAAATGAAAGTCCAAGTTTTATTAGAATAATATAAACAAACTAAACTAGTGATAACAATATTATTAGTGCTAAGCTACTATCAAGTAAGTACATTAATGGCATATTATTAAATATATACAACTGACATAAAATTTTCACAGCTTCAAACTGTATAAAGTAGTTAAGGAAATGAAATTTAAGAAAAGAAAAAGCTCAATAAGACAAGAATGATTGAAACAACATATTGTCATAAGCTATTCAGTTTGAGCTAAGATGATTTGAACACATATCATACAATTGATATATAACTATATATTATTCACACGTTGCATCTCTCATTTAACAGAAACTAAAAGTAGGTTTATTGTGAATTAAAGGTGTATGAATATGATGTGGTGACAAATATTTATATTTTAAATAACATCTCAATATGACAATATCTTTATAGGTTTTTATGTAAAACTTACTTATATGTTGTTTATTTTGTATATAGGGAGCTTGGTATTTAAATATCTGTCATGGCATGCATGTAGATGTCAAATATGAGAGTTAGTTTCTTTCTCTATCATATGGACTATGCATGGAAAAAAGTTTGACAACAGATGCCATTACCCTCTGAGCTCTCTGGCTTAACCCTCAAATAAATTATATTCTCAGAACAACACCAAAAAGTCATGTGTCAAGGTATTTGACAGATATACTGGTGAGAACATCTTAAATGATTTATACCAATGGCAGGCTAAAGTCTTCTGTAAGTCTGAGAGCCTCTCTGATGATATTTTTTTAAGTTTGTGGAAGCTAGAGGTCTAGAACATTCTAAAGGCTATAACCTATGACAAAAGCACAGATAGTTAAGTTACATACCTGATTAAATCTAAATCTATAAAGAGATCCCCAAATCAACTGGCTTTTGTTTTCTAACATTCTGACACTCTATAATCACAAAGTTCTAATTAATCTAGTTCTACGTTCTTGTCTCTTCAACATAAATGTAGATGTGTTTTGGGTGGATGGGAAAAGAATTTACCTCACAACTTCGAAAATTTCTTTTTGAAGTGTTGAAAGTTAAATATTCCAGAAGTAATAAAAATAGTTTTAAAAAGATATATCTTCCTGAAATAAATTCAGAAGTGAGATACATGTAAAAAAAAAAAAAAAAGAATTTCCATATAATGGACAAACAAAACCTGTCTTGTTTGTAACAATATCAGAAAATAACATGATCAAAGAAAATTAATAAAAAAAGCAAAATATTTAACTTGAGAGTTTATGGTTTTAGATGTTTGGAGTACGTAATCAATGTTGGCAAGAGAGTATAGCACTAGGCATTTGGTAATCCTGGTGCTGGAGGAGTATCTTTCCTCTTAAACCTTGCTCCATAAGTATGAGGCAACATATCTAGTTAGTAATGGCATTGGCTTGTGAATCCACAAAGTGACATATCTTCAAATAGGTGCCTCCTAATACTTACCCAAAAGTTCCAGAAACTAAAGAGCAAGTATCCCACTATATGAGCCTATCATTATATATATGGCTTAGGAGGCTGCAGTACAGAGTCTATATTTGGGAAATATTTTTCATAATAGCTTACTTTTATTTATTATGTATGCTTTGGTGCAATCATGTTATTGAATTTCCTAGAATCACATAAGGTAAATCTAGCAGCTAACTTCATAATGGTTTCAACATATGATTCATATATCTTTATCATCAAAACAGTATCTTTTCTACACACTAACTTTATTTTATAAACTTATATGTTCATAATAAATGAATTAGAGATTATTTCTAAAGATTGTATATATATTTATTGTAAAATAGTAAGTGAAAAACTGCATTAATTCAGAGATTTAAATAAAGTTTTGTACTGGTGAGAAACATATTTCATTTTAAATCAACCCTGTTAAACTTTTTTTTTTTTTCTTGCAGAAAGGGTTCTATATGGCTAATACTTCCTGATCACAGACCATCATTTTAGGAAGTCAGGACCGGAACTAAAGCAGGGATAGAACCTGAAGTCAGGAGTTGATGGAAAGAAAGCTTTCTGGCTTATTTCCCATGGCTTTCCCAGAGAGCATTTTTTTCATTCTTTCTTTTTCTTTTAATTAATTTACTTTTTTTTATTAGATATTTTCTTAATTTACATTTCAACTTCTATCCTGAAAATCCCCTCCCCCCAAACCCCCTCCCTGCTCTCCTGCCCAGCCACTCCTACTTCTTGGCCCTGGCGTTCCCCTGTATTGGGGCATATAAAGTTTGCAGTACCAAGGGGCTTTTCCTCACAATGATGGCCGACTAGGCCATCTTCTGCTACATATGGAGCTAGAGACACGAGTTCTGGGGGTTCTGATTAGTTCATATTGTTGTTCCTCTTCTAGGGTTGCAGACCCCTTCAGCTCCTGGGCTTCTATCTCTAGCTTCTCAAATGTGGGCCCCGTGCTCCCTCTTATGGATGACTGTGAGCATCCACTTGTGTGATTTTGTTAGATGTTTTCTTTATTTATATTTCAAATCTTATCCCCTTTCCTGGTTTCCCTCTGAAAATCACTTATACTGTCCCCCCTTCCTTGATCACCAACCCACCCACTCCTGCTTCCTGGCCCTGGCATTCCCCTACTCTGGGGCATAGAGCCTTCACAGGACCAAGGATCTCTCCCCCCATTGATGACTAACAAAGCCATCCTTTTCTACATTTACAGCTGGACCCATGAGTCCCACAATGTGCACTCTTTGGTTGGTGGTCTAGTCCCTGGGAGCTCTGGGGCTAGTGGTTAATTCATATTGTTCCTCCTATGGGCAGGAACCCCTTTCTCTACCTCCTTCATTGGGGGCCTCTGCTCAGTCCAATGGTAAGCTGTGAGCCTCTACCTCTGTATTTGTCAGGCACTGGTGGATCCTCTCTGGGGATAGCTATAACAGTTTTCTGTCAGCAAGTACTTGTTGGCATCCACAAAAATTTCTGGGTTTTCTGAGTTTATATGGGATGGATGTATATTATTTGGGGTGGGGTGAAGAAGTAATAGAGAATAAATATCTGGATCATCTAACTCAACTGTCTAATGTATCATATAGGAGAATTTTTGTTTGTTTATTTGTTTGTTTGTTTTGTTTTTTCTTGTTTTTTGAGACAGGGTTTCTCTGTGTAGCCCTGGCTGTCCTGGAACTCACTCTGTAGACTAGGCTGTCCTCAAACTCAGAAATCTGCCTGCCTCTGCCTCCCAAGTGCTGGGATTAAAGGAGTGCACGACCAAACCAAGCTAATTTTTTTTTTTTCTTAACCTCTTTGATGAGCAGAGTTAAAATTACATATTTATTTATTTATTTATTTATTTATTTATTTATTTATTTATTTTTCTTAAAAACTCCATATTTTATTCCCCTCCCAGTATGCCCTCTGTCTATTCCACATGCCGTAATTCCTCCTTGCCTCCTGTCTGCACAATGATGTCCCCACCACCCCCTACCTCACCAGACTTTTAAACTACCTGGGGCCTCCAGTTTCTTGAGGGTTAGTTGCACCTTCTCTGACTGAAGCCAGACCAGGCAGTCCTCTGCTGTATATGGTGGGGACATCATATCAGCTTGTGTATACTGCCTGGTTGGTGGTCCAGTGTCTGAGAGATCTCAGGGGTCCAGCTAAATTGAGACTTCTGGTCTTCCTACAGGTTTGTCCTTCTCCTCAGCTTCTTCCAGCTTTTCCCTATAGAGAAAACTACATGGAATTTTAGTGCTTTTTTATGCTGGATAAAAAATAAATGGAGAAGTACTACTTTAAATTTGACCATTATCTTAGATTTAGAAGCCTCAAGATTTCTGCACAAATAATTTCTTAGAGGAAGTAGTTATAAATTTTACCCTTTCTGGTATGTTCATTCCAGAGGCAAGAGCCACTATGGGCTATCCAGACACAGATAATTATGACACATATCCATATGAGTCTTCTTATATGGTATTGTCTTGTCTTTACCTATTGGTGACCATGAGAAGTTCTTGCACTTTCTATCACAGCCTGCTTGCATTCTTGAAAATTCCAAGTCACCAAAACTAAAAATACATGTGGAGGACAGAGGCTAACACTTGGGAGTCAGTCTACCTTCAACTTTCTGCAATCTACAGACAGACTCGTAATCAGTCCTCAATCCAAGTGCTTCCAAATTCTGAGCCATCTCACTAGCCAGAAAATATTAAATCAACTACTGTTAATGTTGATTTAAAACATAATAACATTTTGTAAAGTGGAGCATTCAGTTACCTTACAAGCACTTAGAAAAAACTATAGTGTACAAAATGAAAACAAAACAATAGTTTTTCATTGTGTCAGTAACAAATAATAAATTTCAACATATAAATGCAGTGATATATAAATAAAATAAAGACAAGTTGAAAAGATTGTTGTTGAATAAACACAATAAATGTTAAGGAAGGGTGATATAAGCTCATGATATGTTTAAAGAGTTTTAATGACCCAAGGCATGTTTAAGAGTATATATTCATTGTATTTTAATTTTAAAATATTAAGTGGTTATTTAAATAATCTTCAGTAATAAATGGGACCAAAAATTATAATATGTACATGTGTGTGTGTCTAAGGAATGTATTTATAAATGTATGTGTCTATAAATTGTTCATGAGCATTGGCAGACTCATTTCATAGAAGACAACTTCAGAAATCAGTTTTACATTGGTCCTTATTATAGAACCATTTCTCCTGTTTCTAATATTTCTGTTTCATACTCCAGGATGGTTGGCCTATAACATTTCTAGTGACTATCCTGCTTTTGCCTCCATCTCATTTTAGGACCGCTTGCTTGGATTATATATACAAGTTACCAATTCTAACTATGCAAATGTGTTCTAAGAATCCAAATTGAGGTTAACAAGCTTGGATCCAAAGCACTTTAGCCCCCAATATCTTTTCACAGGTCATGTGTGCATATATTATATCAACATTTTACTATATTGTAAATCTAAGTCAAAGATAAACAGAAAGACTTGAACAAACAAATGTTTTTTTTGGATTCTTTTACCACTTATTTACAACCTTCATCAGAACTGTTGATTCAGAACCATACAGCATAGATTCTCTTTCTGAATCCATCTCTCGCCCTGCCCTCAAGGCCTCCCCCAGCTGCCCAGAGTAGTTTACTATCCTCACCAGACCTTCATTCTCCTGTCACCACTCTGCAGACCTCCATCAAACCTGCTGATCCAGAAACATACAGGTTAGAGTCCCTCCCTGCAATTATGTTCTCTACATGCTGATTCCTCTACAGCAAGCACAGCTGCATTGAAAAGCCAGCTATATCTCCCAGAACTTAATTCTCCTACCACCTCTCTGCACACTTTCAACAGACTCATTGATCTGGAAATTTACAGCACGTGGATGTGCAATAGAGGCCTACCACAACAGGATCATCAAGGTTAGGCCTCATCTTAGTATCTACTGAAACAGGAACATCCAGGGAGTAAAGTTATCCATATGGCTAAAGGCCCAAGAAAGAAGAAACACAACAAAACCCAGGGCAATATAACACAACCAAAGCACAATATTCTACTATAGCAAGCCTTAGATAGCTAAACACACCTGCAAATCAAGAAATGACCTTAAATTCTTGACCTTCTATAACTCTCTCACATCTCCTCCTGTACCTAATACTTTCCCCCTTATCCCCCCCTTTCTCCCTCCCAGGTCCTCCTCTCTCTCCAACTCCCATGATCAACAAAGAAGTGTACCTGGGGGAAACAATGGCTCCAGATACACATGTTGCAGAAGATGGCCTTGCCTGGTAGCAGTGGGAGGGGAGGTCTTGGGTTCAAGGGAGGTTTGATGCCCCAATACTGGAGCCTTGGGTTGGGAGAGAATGGGTAGGTGGGGGAGCACCCTCATAGAGGCAAAGAGGAGGGGGAAGCAACGATGTGCGATAGAGAGTTGGTGGAGGGATAACTGGAAAGTGGGATATAATTTGAAATGCAAACGAGTGGAAAGATTAAGTCAAAAAAGTAAAAATAAAAATGACCTAAAATCCAATCTTATAAAGGTGATAAAGGCCTTTAAAGAGGAAATGAATAAACCCCTTAAAGAAATACCAGAACTAGACTACATGAAGCTCAAAGAGAAGGAAGACAAAAATATATATGCTTCAGTCCTTGTAAGAAGGAGGAACAAAATACTCACAAGAGGAAATACATAGACAAAATGTGGAGCAGAGACTACAGGAAAGGTCATCCAGATATGTGTATGCACGTACCTAGAGACACTTGATTTTTGACAAAGAAGGAAAAACTGTACAATGGAGAAAAGAAAGCATCTTCAACAATTGTTGCTAGTCCAACTGGATGTCTGCTTATATAATAATACAAAAAGTTAAATGTTTATCACCCTGGACAAAATTTGGGCACAATTGAATCAAAGACTTCAAGATAAGAACAGATACAATAAAGCTAATAGGACAAAAAATTGGGGAATAGCCTTAAACTCATTGATACTGGAGACAAATTTCTGAAGAAAACATAATTGGGTCAGATTCTAAGAGCAACAATTGATAAATAGGACCTCATGAAATAGAAAAGCTTCTTTAAAGCAAAGGACACTGTAAATAGGACAAAACAGTAACCTACAGAGTTGGAAAGGATCATCACCAGCCTTATATCTGATAGTGGCTTAATATCCAAAAGTTATAAATAACTCAAGAAGTTAGACACCAACAAAATGAGTATCCCAACTTAAAAAGGAGTACAGAGCTAAATAGAATACCAACAGAGTAATCTAGAATGGCCAAGAAGTAGTTAAAGAAATGTCCAGTGTCCTTTGTTATGAGGAAAATTCAAATCATAATGACTCTGAGAATTCATCCTACAGCCCTCAGAATGGCTAAGATGAAAAACTCAAGTGATAGCACATGGTGCTGGTGAGGGTGTGGAAAAAGGGGAGCACTCCTCCATTGCTATTGGGAGGGCAAAATAGTACAATCACTTTTGAAATATATTTGGCAGTTTCTCAGAAACCTGGTGATATTCCAGACCCAACTATACTGCTTCTAGGGAAATCTCACTTAGAATAGGAATAAAATAGTAGGAGTCAGCAAGATAGAGAGAACTGGATGGAAGAGGGGATATGGAGGGCAAGGTGCCTGGTTCAGTATCAGGTTTGGGAGAGATAGAAGAGATGACTAGATTGCCATGAGAGTAAATGAACATCTGCAGGAGGCAGGGCTTGGGGGTTAGGTAGGGCACAGGCCATAAACCTGACATAAGGCACTTCCTAAGAGTCATTGTGTGTGGCCTTAACTGTGACTAACATCAGTGGACATAGGAAGCCCAAGTGCTGCCCTTTGTAGCTAGGAAGGCTCACCCACAGAGCATTAGTGATACCAACCCACTCACAAAATCTTGGCTCAAAAATGTATCCTATCTACAAGAAATACAGGAAGAGGAGATGTGAGAGAGAATGGCCACCCAAAACTTTGCCCAACTAGAGACCCATCCCATGTGGAATCACTGATTTCTGACACTATTAATGATAGGCTGTTATGCTTACAGAGAGTAGCCTAGTATGGCTGTCTTCTGAGATGTTCCATCAACCAGCTGATTCAGAAGCATGCTGAGACAGACAGCCAAACATTGGATGGAATTTGAGCACCTTATGGAATTGTTGGGCGAAATTTTGCAAGTCCTGAAGAGGATAGGGACTTTACAGGAACATCTACAGAGTCAACTGATCTGGACCTCTTGGGGATTCTCAGAGATTGGACCACAAACCATAGAGCATACATTATTTGGACCTAGGACCCTCACATATATGTAGTAGACATGGAGTTTAGTCTTCATGTGGGTCCCACACAACTGGAGCAGGAGTGGCCCTTGGGAGTGGTATTGTTAAAGCTGTTTCCTGTCTTCTAGATGGGCTGCTTTGTCTGGACTCAGTGGAGAAGATGCGTCTAGTTCCAAAATGACATGCTGTGCCAAGGTGGGGCAATACTCAGTTGTCCCTCTGCCCTCCATGGAGAAGGGGAGGGAGGCATGTGAGGAAGGACTGTGGGAACAGGGAGCCAGAAAGTGGGGCCAGCGATCAGGGTGTAAAGTGAATTTTAACAAGAGGAAAGAAAGAAAGAAAGAAAGAAAGAAAGAAAGAAAGAAAGGAAGGAAGGAAGGAAGGAAGGAAGGAAGGAAGGAAGGAAGGAAGGAAGGAAGGAAAAAAAAAGAAAATGTTTTAGACAAAATCAATAGTGAATCTTCATTTTTAAATTTTATGAGCTTTCTTCCCTTTGTTTTTTTTTTTTGTTTTTGATAAAGTAACACTAAAGCTGAGTGGGCCTAGGACTCCATAAAGAGGCACAGAATCTCCCAAACTCATGGGTCTGATGGGGTTGGTGGGTGGGGAAACCCTCCTTCTGGTAGGGGCAAGAAAGAGATATGGATTGTGAAACAGTCAGAGGGTTGACTGGGAGGTGAATAAAATCTGGAGTGTAAATAAATAAATAAATAAATAAATATTAAATTAAAAATAATAAAGTTATCAGATATACATATACAAGTCCATCTAATGTTTCTTGTCTCACTCATATATGTGATAATCTTTCTTAATGCAAAAAAAATGTTCATGGAATAAATTACCCTGTGCATAATAACAAATCAAATGAAATAACATGATTATTGCTTACTGTACTTCCTGTAAGTGTTTCTCCCCATCAAAAGTTTCCTGTATGGCTTATCAGTACAAATAACTGAAGTGTAAGCTGAATATCACATGTGGCTAGCTGTGTGCTCCTTATTCCAAGGCTAGGCAATTCACTCCAATACTAGCCCTTAGGGATTAATGTCATCTACTGAACTTAGAAATCCACTTAATAATCATTTCAAAATGTTGCTTCCATGGCCCCTAATCAGTAACAGTTCCTATATGACAAAACATTAGCCCAAGGCAAGTAATTTCAAGATCAATCTGCCGTGGCTTCAGGCAAGTTTTAATTATACATCAATAAAGGGGGATGTATAGTGGCAAAATGTTAATACATTTTTAAATTTGTAAGAAGACTTCAGGGAGTAAAATGTACCAGGGATTAAAAACAAGAAAGTGTGGGAAAAATTACTTTTTTCTTGATAATTTTTAACTGTTTGTCTGACCTTTAAAAGTTATCTATCTTTCATAAAGCATGTATGAGTATTACTCAGGACTAAAGTCAACATGTTATGATGATAGAATATTTTGTGTGTGTGTGTGTTTATACACACATGAGGATGAACATGAATATGTGCTAAGTAAGTAGTGATATGGGGATTTGAACATCTACATATCTGATAATGTTCCATGTAGGTTATATGATTCCCATATACATCCAAGTACCCAGAAACAAGCTAGTGCATTGTTACCTCGTATTAAATTTGTATAGACATTAGATAAAGATTTCAGATTATAGTTTAAAAAGCTCATTAAAGTATTCCAAGACAATATGGAGAAGTAAGTAACCCAAGAGGTAATACAGAACACTATATGCTACCAAAGATTAAAAACACAGATGTGGTACCACTGATGCACCACTTAAGTCTCAAAAAGAGAGACTAAGATCAAAGGGAATATCTGTATGATAAAGATATATTGGCAGAAATATAAAATATTGATAAGGAATCCAATGACTTTTGTGGAAAATGATAGCATATTTTTGGGTGTTCATACATTACCAGTTTTCCCTGCTGAGATCCTGTATCCAGAAGGGCATGGGCTCTAACATACAGGTAGTTTAGTGTCCTATCAAAGGTATACTATCTTATGAAAGTTGTTCATCTCTGAAATAAAGACTTTGAAAGGTCATAGGAATACTTGGTGGCATCACATAACTGCATTATGTTTTAGATAAATGATTTGTCCTACAAAATGAATAATTCATTAAAACCTTTTGGGATGAGCACATTTCAATTTGCAGCTGTCAAATGGTATCCCTGGGAACTCTGACACTCAGAATATAAGAAGTGGAACCTAAGCAAAAGAACAAGGGAGACAGTGGTAATGGAGAAAAATCAGCTGAGAGCAGTATTTATCAAGGGTGAAAACAGAAAGAAGTGTAGATGGTATGATATGTAACATGATATAGGAAATATCACTAGCATACAAAAGCAAGTTAGATGTATTGCTCATTTTGGATTATCAAAAGTTAAAACTGTAAGGCATTTATGGGAAAGATATCCACAATTTTTGAACATGAAGAGCAGGTTTGGCTTTGGAAGCTGTTGCTAAGTATAAGCAATACTTGAATCATTTTTTTTTTTCATTTACTCTAATATTCCCAGATTCTAGAAATTAAAAAAATGTGGCAGATATTATAGTTTATCAAAAGTATGTTGCAAAACAATATAACGGAATGTATTATTATGCAACAAAAAGCTTTGAAGTACTGTATAAGTAATTTGGATTCTAAACAGGAAATTTTGTCAAGAGGAAGAAGGCAATAATTATCATACTTTTCTATGCAAATGATTAAAACAAGTGCCCATTGGTTTTTAATTTTTACTTAATATCTGTACAGGTTGCAATAAGTTGCATTGTGTGATAGCTCATAATTATGTTAAAAATGGCTAAACAGGTACTACATCTGAGAGAGAAACCACTTCATAAAGCAGGTTTATAATTTTGTGTTTGCTCTTAAAAATAAGAATGCATATAAATGTAAAATATCATTGAGTAACTCAAAATGGCTTTAATTTTTGTAAATTCTGCTTAGCCTTGGACTTAAAGTCAGTCTGTTTTACACCCATGTGCTGAAATTTTGGATGTGCACTACAAAAAGAGGTAAAATAAATGGTTATATGAGTACTAGATTCTTCTTACGTCTAACAATTTTTTTGTATTTTTTCTGAAATGAATATACTATAAAATTTTTAAACTAATAATGTTATATATTAATTTGCCAAGGCAATAAGTTTCTGAATTTCAAAGGGAGAGTACCTCTAAAGAAATAGAAGCTGAGCCGGGCGTGGTGGCGCACGCCTTTAATCCCAGCACTCAGGAGGCAGAGGCAGGCGAATTTCTGAGTTCGAGGCCAGCCTGGTCTACAGAGTGAGCTCCAGGACAGTCAGGGCTATACAGAGAAACCCTGTCTCGAAAAACCAAAAAAAAAAAAAAAAAAGAAGAAAAGAAATAGAAGCAGTAATTAAATGTCTCCCAACTAAAAAAAAAAAAAGCTCAGGACCAGGTTTAGTACAGAATTCTATCGGACCTTCAAAGAAGACCTAATACCAATACTCTTCAAACTATTAGAGGAACAATCCTCCATTCCTAGTGGGATTGATAGCTTATACAACCACTCTGGAAATCAGTCTGGCAGTTCCTCAGAAAATTGGACATAGTACTACTGGAGGATCCAGCAATACCTCTCCTGGGCATATACCCAGATAATGTTTCAACTGGTAATAAGGACACATGCTCCACTATGTTCATAGGAGCCTTATTTATAATAGCCAGAAGCTGGTAAGAATCCAGATGTCCCTCAACAGTGGAATGTATATAGAAAATGAGGTACATTTACACAAAGGACTACTACTCAGATATTAAAAACAATGAATTTATGAAATTTTTAGGCAAATGGATGTATCTTGAGGATATCATCCTGAGTGAGGTAACCAAAATCACAAAAAAACTCACATGATATGCATTCACTGATAAGTGGATATTAGCCCAGAAACTTAGAATACCCAAGATACAATTTGCAAAACACAAGAAAATCAAGAAGGAAGACCAACGTGTGGATACTCCGTTCCTACTTAGAATGGGGATACCCAGACTAAATACCCATGGAAGGAGTTACAGAGACAAAGTTTGGAGCTGGGATGGAAAGAAGGACCATCCAGAGACTACCCCACCTGGGGGTCCATCCTTTAGTCAGCCACCAAACCCAGACACTAATGCATATGCCAGCAAGATTTTGCAGACAGGACCCTGATATAGCTGTCTCTTGTGAGGCTATGCCAGTGCCTGACAAATACAGAAGTAGATGCTCACAGTCATCTATTGGATGGGACACAGGGCCACCAATGGAGGAGCTAGAGAAAGTACCCAAGGAGCTGAAGGAGTCTGCAACCCTATAGGATGAACAACAATATGAACTAACCAGTATCTCCTGAGCTTGTGTCTCTATTTGCATATGTAGCAGAAGATGGCCTAGTTGGCCATCACTGGGAGGAGAGTCCCTTGGTTTTGCAAAGTTTATATGCCCTAGTACAGGGGAATGCTAGGGCCTGGAAGCAGGAGTGGGTAGGTTGGGGAGCAAGGCGGGGGGAGGGTATAGGGGACTTTTGGTATAGCATTTGAAATGTAAATAAATGAAATATTTAATAAAAAATTTGTAAAAAATCATGCAAATTTATATCAATAAATTATAAATATTAGCAGTCAAACTAAGCAGAAGGGGCCTCCTGGTATAGATTACGTGGATTGCAATATGTAAGCGATTTGGAAGTAATAAGCATATGTCTTCTGTGTGCTTTCTTGTCACTTTTTGAAAAGCTGCACTAGAAATATCTCTGTACAAGCACTGAGAAAACATGATTTCTAGTATGAGAACAACCAGTAAATATAGGTAGCAACAAATGACAGAAACAAATGTGCTTCCTTATATGGTTCAAACCGGTAGATCCAGTATGGTATCTGGGTGTATCACTTAAGGAAAAGAACCTCAGGTAGATTTGAAATGACAAAATGACCAAAATAATTTAGCATAGTTTTAGGCCTTTTCAGACATCTTTATTATTGTTTACCTGAATTGCTCCTTCTGTATTTACCTCCCTCCCCTATTCCTAGAGAAGCACTGTTTTTTTTTCATTTTCTTTATGAGATCCTTTGTATTCTACTATGACCATTTCCTCTCTTTCTACTTTCTTCTGTATTTACCTTTTGCTCCCTTCCAAAAATGCCCTCCATTTCCACTTTCTCTAATTGGATCTCTTGTATCCTCTTGTTCGCTTCTGTATTGCATCAAAACTCCACCACTCATCCTGGCAATGGTTCTGTTTTACATTTTCAGTTAAGTAGTTAACAATGTACCTAAAATTAATTATAATACATGAAATTACATGTATAATTAAATAAGCTAATATTTCTCAAATAGTCCTTTTTGCATTATTGGCCAAGGTTTCCATAAGACTTCCAGAAATTACAACCTTTTACGTTTTGCTTTTGAAAACACTGTAGAAGGTGAAGGTGGTACAGAAATCTCTCTACTTAGAGTTAATAAAGACCTGCTCAGCAAAAGGGAAAATATGCCTGCTACTGGACACCTAGCTATCTACTTAGTGATAGTGAAGTCATGGATACTGGAGGAATATCTACAACCAATAATTTATTAAAGTGGCATAATCCCTGATGGCAGTCTATAAACATTTAGCCTAATACTCACAGATTATGTACTCCTAACCTCTTGTTAAATAAATTTCTCTTTGTAACAGACAAGATCACCTCAGAAAATCACAGCCAAGCAAAATATAGAATTACAAAGTGTAATATAAATGGATACATTTTAGAAAGTACCCAGTGCCTCAGGGTCAGCTAACACTGCAGGAGATGGGGCAGAAAAATGGAATACCACAGAATCAGACAATATGTTGTGAGGTATGGTCCCCTGTGATATCAGAAGTTATAGCTGTAAAAAATCTTGCCATCATGATTGTCATAATGTGAACTGAATGATTACAATACCAATGGGTATGACAGATAGGATGGGAAAAGGCCCATGATGTCTCAGCACTGTAAAAATAATACTGTCAAATAAGGGGATCTGGGAGAAGAAAAGTATTTTTCCCCAGAAAGGGCATTCCGATTGGTGTTTCCATGCCAAAGAGTGAGTCATGAAAATATACAAACAAGTAACATTATGATAACTGAGAATGTTATATATAGGGATATATGTGTGTATAAGTATACATAGATGCATACAATAACAATTAGTGAAGAAAAAATGACATGTGTTTGTATTAGAAAAAAGGGAAGCATGTGGAAGGGTTTAGGGGTAATTGGGAGAAATGGTGCAACTATAGTATAATCTTAAAAATAAATAAGAAAATAGATAATTGTATATAAGAATTCATAATTACATACCCCAAATTTAATAAAATCTTACAGTTACAGTACATTTTATTTTCAGAATCATCTAGCAGATATCTAAGTAACAATCATAGGGGACTAGAGAGTTCTCTATACTAGAGAACAAGGGGACTAAGGAAATAAATTCCACAAGCATAATTAGTAAGCATGACATAGGCAAAGGAGGTTGAACCTAACCAGGAAGATATCTGAATATCTTGACAATGAATTAGAAAAGATGCTCATTCTTTTTTGAAGGAAAGAATATTTTTGTATCACTTTTGAAGGATACATAATAAACTGAATATAAACTGAGAATTCACTCTTAAGTCATGCAATAGTTATCTCTCCTCAAAATGCATGTTTAGAGAAAACAATAGAATGACAGATTCCAGTTAGAACAAGCTGATGGAGTAGAGATTGAGCATGTTCCTGAAGTGAGCTATTGAAGATCATTGTATGAACTTAGAATTTACTGCTTTAGAACTATGCAACAAGTGTGATTCCATGCCACTCTTAAAATATGTATCTATCTATTATAATATGTACCTGGATATTTAATCTGTTTTGCATTTATGTGAATATATTGAAGTAAATTTAAAATATGTACATTATTACATGCTCTGGCTATCGATAGATGACACTAATTGCAGGTTTTTCTTTATGAGATAAAGTTATGTGCTGTGTGTCTGTGCCACGCCAAAGATTCATAAAAACAGTACATAGTTTAGTGACTCCATATTTTAGACAAAAATGGATTTTAAGCTTAACCACTAATCAGTTGGTGTATAATAAATATGAACAAGGATATAAGGCCATGTTCATTAGTACACATTAAAAAATACTTTTATGGAACTGTCCTAAATTGATAATGAAGTATTTTGTCCTAAATTTGTTATGTGCAGCAAAAGTATTTATTATAAGTAGGTTTGAAATTATACAGAGGAATTTAAATGATATAAGGAAAAAAATCTTACTATTTTCTTGTTAACTAGATCACTTTCACAATGTAGAGCTAGTGTATTTTTAACATTTAACAATGAATGTGGCATTTAGATAGTATCCGTTTGCTTACCAAATCTGCAAAGACCGTAGGCATATAAAACAAAGTCAGACTTAAGATGAAGAAAGCCTATATATTAAAAGTCACCAAAAGCTTTAGTAGAAATATGATATTTTTAAAAATTTTGAGGAGTTTTGATGTGACTCCTTTGTAATTCAAACGGATAGAACTATTGAGAAGGGACTAATTGAGCTGATAATAATTATAGGAACAATCAAAATTGGGAGATTCAAACTATGAAAATATATTATTCCTCTTCATTTCAATTTTTAATCGATGTGATTAATAATTTTCAAAAATGTATAATAGAATATATTTTACAGGGATAATAAAACTCTTCTAAAAGCTACCAAAAAATAACAAAATTCTTATCAGCATTGTCTGAGATATTTGTGGCAAGCTTTTTCATGGAGCAATAAAATTAACGTGACTCTTCGTTTTATTTGTAACTTAATTTATTTCATTCTCCATTCTTCTTTCACATAATGCACCCCTACCATGACCATAGTTTCTCAGTTTCCCTTCAGATAGACCAGACCTCCAAGGATATCAAGAGAACACTGCATAATATAACATGCTTCCTCCAGCCTTGATAAAATTGTCTCTTAATGCAACTTCAAAATTAAGCCTAATAATGCAAATAATTTTATTTCTAGATACATGAAACTTTCAAACTATTTCAAAATATTTAAATATAAGGAAACTTAGAGTTTTAATACCAAGGTATTAGTACATTTAAGAAAATATAACAATCTGATCATTGCAATACCACTTAGTTATTAGTTGATCAAGCACCTACAACTCTTCTGCTTTTTCAACTTGTATCAGACCAGTTCATAAGGATTATTTTGAGGAAATTGTTACTTTAGTTCCTTTCCTCTGAGGACATTTGGCCAGATGCATAAGGTTAAAAATCCAATTTCCATATAGAATAAATGCTGAAATCAATATAATACTCTCTCACTTGAAATCATTCTAAAGAGAATTCTCAGATGACAAGATCTATTTGGTCAGCATCTTGATGAACTTTGATAGCAAAGAACATTCAGAAGAGAAAACATTTGATGCTGCAAAGTCAAATACATATTTGTCTACTGAGAATAAACTGGAAATTACAAAATTAAGGAAAAGTATTGATTTATAAACAGAGCAGTACATTGACTGTCAAAAGTACTTTACCCAGTAGGGTGTTCCATTAACTGGCTAGAACTATGGGAATGCAAGTCTGACACCTCATCTTAACATCCATCAAAAGAGCAAAGCAACTCTTTATTAGAGAACTGTAGCTTGTAAACATTTAAAAAAACACTTTATTTTCCCAATGCTTTTTTTTTT